>ML111663.1:10739-59535 GCA_003697995.1 Taxidea taxus jeffersonii
GATTCCTGTGGGTGGGTGGGAAGGACTTTCTTCTGGGACATCGTATTTACAAAATCCCCCCCCACCTCCCCCTACCTTGAATAGCCCTGCCTCCCACTGAGGAGCACTTGCAAAAGGCCTCAATTCTTTATCCTGGAAATGGTGAGACCCTGCATGACAAACAGATGTGGGGACCCATTCAGGACCCTCCCCCAAGTTGGCATAATGATTATTCTAAGTTAAGACATTTGAGATTCAACAGAGGCAGAACAAAGCCTCTTTGGAGCTTCCCTTAGCTGACTAAAAGCAGCAACTTCTGAGAAATGAGGCTGTCATATATCCTCTCCCTGGGGACTTACAGCCCTGAAGAAGACAGAAAGACCATTCATACCTGTTAAAGCAAATATTATCACAAATTCTCTCCTGTCTGTTCTCCTAAAAACTCCTTTGTTGTTCCTAAAGAAACCTATTTGTTTTCCCCACGGAAAAAGAAGCCCATAGAAGCTGTTTCTTCCCCTCCCTTACCCCTCCAAAGTTAGTGGTGTCCATCTTTGACCATAAGCATTTCAGGAGTCAGCTACTGTTGTGTTGAATCCCACATGCATAGGAAAATCCCTCCCATTGATGGCTTTAGTCACTTTAATATACAGGCCCCAGTACAAGAACCTAAGAGGGTAGGGGAAAAGTTTTTCCTCTCCTACCCAGGCAATGGCCAGAACATACATGGCAAGAGAATGAACAACAACTTCTGTAGCCATCAGCCCAGGATGGTCAGGACTTGGTCAGTGAGTGTCAGCTTCCCTAACTTGGGTCCTCTCTTCTAACTTAGGACCAACCAGAGAAAGTCGAATATGATCCCCTAACCAAACACATAGGATGCCCCACTTCTGGGAGCCTGCACCTGCTTCCCGTGGTGACAGCCTCCACCCAGGGCACAACTGAAGAAGATCTCCTTGCTTTCTCCCATAAAGCGTTCCCAGTCCCCTGCCTGCCTGTGAGTCTCTGCTGAATGCACATGATCGTGCCTGACTCCCCTCATAGCACAAGACCTAAACATGCAGCCTTTTTGTGTTCTCATTCGGGTGTCTTCATCATTCCCACGATGGGGATAATAATCGCTTCCCGCATGTCGGGCTCTGACAGTAACTGCTAGGCAAGGAGCCTTCCCAAAGGCACCTGCCTACCCCCTGGAGCCGCGGGACAAGCCGGAGAAGGTTTGGCAGATGTGTATATTCTTGGAGATGCTCTTTCCACCAGTGGCTGCTCAACAGAGACAGTGAGGAGTGAGGGCAAGAAAATGCTACATCTGGGGGTTGAAAGATGTTAGCAATTGGCAGGAAGGTACAGGGTAGCTTTTACACACTTGGACTCTGGTTCAGAGCTAGATTCAAATCCTAGCTGTGCCAGTCAATAAACTTTGCCAGATACTCCCTTCTTGCTAAAACAGGCCTGGGATGAGTGCTTGCCTCCTGATCTGTGAGGACTTGAAGGAGAGGGCAGGCAAAGGCTTGGCCCAGAATCAGGAGGGCCGCACACATGCACTATTCCTGGGTCCAGGGGAGCCCCTCACCTGCCATCCTACCTGGGCCAGCCCAGGGCTCCAGGCTAGGGCTGAGCCTGGTAAAGGCATTTCCAAAGCAGCATCCAAAAGCCTGGTGGGCACGGGCAGTGAAGATCAGAATGCTTACCTGCCCACATCAGGAGAAGCAGAGAGGCTGCCAGCTCTTGCTGGAGGGACAGGATGAGAAAAGAAGCAGGACAGGGTTCTTGGAAAGGTCAAGATCCCTGAGCAGAGCCTCACCTCTGCACTGCATGTGCAAAGAGGGCTCAAGGGGGAAGGTCCTTGGGGACAAGGGAGCCTCCTGTTGGCTTAGACCACCAGCTTGGGCCCCTGGTCTGGCTGGAAGCAGAACTTTTCTGGATCTCAGCCTGGCCTTCCAGGAGAGCAGGGATGATCTTTGCCTTACTGCCCTGCAGCGAGCTGGTGTGTGTAGAGTGATGGAAAATCACCGTGTGAAATGACATATGGGATTGAAATTCTTTTTTCTTTCTCAAGATTTATTTATTTATTTTAGAGAAAGTGTGGGGTGGAGGGGCAGAGGGAGACGATCCAAGCAGACTCCAAGCTGAGCGTGGAGCCCAGCACGGGGCTTGATCCTGTAAGCCATAAGACCACAACCTGAGCCAAATCCAAGAGTCAGATGCTTTCCTGACTGAGCCACCCAGATGCCCCCGGGTCTGAAGTTCTTGTCAGACGGGTTACCTTTTGCTCTCTAGAGATGGCGGCAAGGTGTCTCCGAGAATAAGGGGTTCAGAAGGTCTTGTGCCAGGTTTGAGGGGGCTCCCATGGGCCCCACCTCCCTTGCTTTATAACAAACTCCCACTTGGAGAGACAAGGGGGCACCCCTCAGTTATCTGAATTTTTAACCTTCCAGAAGCCACAGAACAGATACTGTGATGATCGCACCCAGTACAAGGGGTTCCCCAGATGTGAGGGGTCAGGTTACATTGTCTACAACTTCATAGCCAAGGGGAAAGATGGTTTCAAACCCAAGAGGAGAGGATCCCGGTCGTGCCTTCAGACGAAACGTGACCTCTAGCAGGGTGTGACCACTGTATTTGTTTCCTGTGGAGGCTGTAACAAATACCACACATCTGGTAGCTTAAAACAGCACAGAAATATTCTTTTACAGTCCCAGAGGTCTGAAATGAGTGGGAAAGGGGCTACATCAAGGTGCTGGCAGGGCTGGCTCCTTCCAGAGGCTCTGGGAGAAGTCTTGCCTCTCCCAGCTTCTAGAAGCTCCTGGCTGCACCTCTCAGACCATTGTGAATGTTGTTAACTTGCCTCTTCCCCTAACTTGACCCTTCTGCCTCCCTCCCTCCTATAAGGAGCCTAGAGATGACTCTGGGTCTACCTGGATAATCCAGGAAAACCTCCTCATCTAAGGTCTCTAATTTAATCCAGTCTGTAATGTCACTGTTGCCATGTAAGGAAACATAATCGGGGTCTGAGGATAAGGACATGGACATTTGCGGGGGGGTGGGTGGGTCATTATTCTCTCCACTACACCCACAGGGGAAAGTAATAGGACTGCCTTTGGGGTGTAACTGAAGGGATGAAAGAGGCACCCATGGGTCACGGAATTTGCTCGCCCTACGGTCTCAGGAATAGCTCTTCAGAAGTGGGGACCTTGGCCAGAAGAGTTTCATGCCTACATCATCTAATGAAAGATAGCACCCGAGTCAGATTGCTGGAACAAACTTCTTCCTAGAACCAAACCCAAGCACACATGTGTCACCCCGGGCATCAGAAAGCACACATCTCTCTATGTTTTCCACCTGCAGTGGCCAAGGGCCCATGTGGGTCAGAACCCATGGAGGGTGGGCACCTCTGTGGGGGTGAGGCAGCGTCCTCCAGGTCTCTGGCTTTCTGCACATCCCACCTGGCTCCGGAGCAGAATTTGGAGGACGTTTGCTGGCTCCTGTTGGTGGTCTTCTCTTGGGACCTGCCATCCTACATACACCTGGGACAGGGCTGTCCTGAGATTGCTGCAGGCTGAAGGTATGTCTCCAAGAAGCATCCTTGTGGGCCACAGAGAGCAATTGTTTCAAGCTTTTTAAGAACTGTGTGGTTCTTGGTGGACACAGATGCTGCCATGGTTCATGGGTCACTGGGGGTGTTTTTCTAGTAAGGAGGCTGCCTTTGACCTGATCTGTTCACACTCTAACATAGAAGTAAGGGGACACCGCCTTCCAACCTGAGTCATGCCACATCTCTGGCCAGGAAACCGAGTGGAGATGGGACCCCCGTGTCCTCCATGGGGTGCAGCGCGAGGCAGCACGGAAGAACACAGAGGGGAAAGGAAACGGGTCGGTGGGAGCCGTGTGGGATGACTGGCTCCCCAGGACAATCCGATGGCTCTCTTGCATTTAAAATATCTGGGCTGGGGCACCTGGGTGGCTCAGTGGGTTAAAAGCCTCTGCCTTCAGCTCGGGTCATGATGCCAGGGTCCTGGGATCGAGCCCCGCATTGGGCTCTCTGCTCAGCGGGAAGCCTGCCTCTCCCTCTCTCTGTGCTTGCCTCTCTGCCTACTTGTGATCTCTGTCTGTCAAATAAATAAATAAAATCTTTAAAAAAAAATAAAATATCTGGGCTGTGGCAACAGTCGCCACCTGTCCTTTAGGACGCTACCCTCCTATTACTATACCAGAGAGAGTTCACTGTAAGTGGTGAAAAGGAATAAAAGAGGAAAGCAGAAATGGTAGAGTGTTGGCCAGGATGGCCCGGCCGTCTTCTGCCCCTGGGATCCTCTGGGCTCTGGGCGTGGCCACACATGGCAGATGCTTAGTCAGCCCTGGGAGAAGGCATGTGAGTGAGGCCACACCAGGGAAAGGGCAGGGGCTTCCCGGGAGGGCCAGGCAGGCGTCAGCGGGCACCATCAGCCTTGTGCACATGGCCGCCATGTTTGCTTTGCCCAAGTGGAGTTCCTGGGGGTCTAGGTGATGTCACCAGCCATCTTTCTTGGCTTGACTCCCCGCCCCCCGCCTTTTTTTGAGGGAGAGCACATGTGGGAGTGGGAGGAGCCGAGGGAGAGGGAGAGAGAATCTCAAGCAGGCTCCACGCCCAGCACGGAACCCGATGCAGAGCTCGATCCCACAACCCTGAGATCATGACCTGAGCTGAAATCAAGAGCCAGACGCCCATCTGACAGAGCCACCCGGGTGCCCGTCAAGATTTGGAAAAAAATCATTTAGCAGTTGAGCACTCTTGCCCACACGTCTCTACCTCACTAGACTCAAATACCACCTACCTTTTCCATACGGCTCTCCAACATCCCCCCACTCACTGGCTGGCCCTACCACTGGGACCATGAATGCATTTCATTCTTCAAGGCAAGATGAAAACCCCTTGTCTTTAAGTCCGAAATCCAAGATAAACAGAAAAGCTTTCTCTGTACCTCATTTGATGGCAAAATCTGACCTGAAATGTGGCTCCTTTGGTAGGACTTTCTGACCTGAAATGACTATTAAAATATCATTTATGCTACTTACCGATCCCTTTCAGGGTGAAGGTTCTAGACTTTCTTGTAGAAATAATACTAGAGGACCACACCAGACCCACGGAGGGTGGGGGGTTACCCAGTACCTACACCACTTTTCCTTCTTGAAATCCAAAGTTCCCGAACACCTCTGCCCTAAGTGTGTGGAGGGAGCAGCGCAGGTTCAATAGGAGAGGCTCGTGGGCTTCCAACCAAGAACCTTTCCCACCCGGTGCTCATGGTAAGCCTCAGCGATCTTCAGGATGGCCGTTGGATGAGTGGCTTAGATCATCCCCATTTTACAGATGAGGACACTGAGATACACAGAGGTAAGCTGCCCAAGAACCTGTGGCATAGCCAGAATTTGAACTCAGGCATTCTGTTTCCAAGGTCTCTGCTTGGAACCAACATGCCATGCACCATACCTTCCGATGCCTGACCGCAAGTAGCAAAATAGGCACTTTCCAAATTCACACTGGGGCCTCGGCTCCCTAAAGGCACATGTGGAGTAAGATTTCCCAGAGATCCCAGCCAGGCTAGGAGAATGTGCCCAGCTCTAACAGTCCAGCTGTCTGATTCCCAAGGACACACGAGGCTCTGGCTAGATCACCTGCCAGGTGAATCCCCAAGACACTCGGAGGTGTGTGCAAAATTGGGAGAGGATCCTTCAACTCAAGCGGTCGCCGATAAGAAGACCCGATGAAGGGCATTCGTTTGTTCCCCCAGAACAGGACGACGGAAGGCTCGCAGTTGCTGCATTCAGCCTGAGGAAGGTGTGAGCCCAGGTCAGTCATGCAAGCCACGCGTCCCAGGCAGCTTCACCCAGGCCCACTGAGCTGCCGTGCCCTCTACACCGATGGCCAGCATGCCACCCTCATGCTTCCGAGGACTGAACCAGTGCAGAGCCTTGAGAGCAGATAGAGCAGACAGCTCTGCTCCTCCCCTTCTTTGGCTGCTTGGGAGACACACCTGTGACCCGCGAGCCCTCCTCTTACTACTGCTGTTTCTCTGGCATCACTGGGCTCATGGGTCTCTTCCAAGAAGGCTGGTTGGCCAAGGCAGCTGACGGCTCATCTTGGGGATCCTTAGCAAATTTGAATCCAAAGCATTAAATACAGGTCTTCCCACCACCTTCATCTACTGGTTTCCCCTTGCCTTTGCCTAGACTGGGTCGTGTCCTCCCTCCCCACGAGGACCACACGGCCGTCGGCACTGTCGCTGCAACCTGCACCCCCCCCTCCGCCTTCATGCTTCTGAAAATAGCATCAATCCATGGCTTTGATGGGGCTGGGGCCCCGACAGCTGAAGTCTGCTGGTTCAGGTGGGCTCAGCGAGGGAGCCCGTGGTGCCCACTCCAGATCTAAAAGGATGCAAGCTTTGAGGCAGTGACCGTGTCACTGAAGACGGTAAGTTCCGTGGTGGAGTTCAGAGCCACGTTGGCAGGACTGTGGCGCCCAGAGGTGCAGCCGTGTGGGTCCCCTTCCCTGGGGCAGGGGCTCCACCAGAAGTCCCTCCTGCAGGGCCAGTGAGGAGGGGGTGCTCAGGGGTACCCTTGGCAGGACCTGAACCCTCCATTCTCCGGGAGGTGGCCCTGTTCTGAGGACTGAGGACTGGAGAGGCCGTGGAGCTGATGACCTGGGTCTCTATCAGGGGACAGATCTGGCCCTCCCCAGAGGCAGTGGGTGGACACACTCGTGTCCACAGCTCCTGTGAGGGGCCCCGTGGGCTCCCTTTGTGGTTCCTGATCTGGAAAATGGGATCACACGCATGATCCCACCTCTCCCACAGCTTCCTCCATCCCACCTTCCCTTCCTCCACTCCCGTTGGGGACAGTTTGGGAAAGACACACAAACCTTGATCCTCGTGCCTTGCTGGTGGGAATGGGGTGACCTGGTGACCTGGTCGGCGGGGGGCTGGAAGGGGACTTCTCACCTATTGAATTATAAGCAATTCGTTTATTGTAGTAAAATACACATAACACAAAATGTACTATTTTAACCTTTTTAAAGTACGGGTCAGTGGTGTGACATACACTCACACTGCTGCATAGCCATCCCCGATATCCACTCCGGGACTCTGCTCATCCTGGCTCCCCAGCCCTTTCCCCCAGCCCCAGGCTCCCAATGCCCTCCATTCTGTCTCTATGCCCTTGGCTCTGCTAGGGGCCTCGTGGGAGTGGGATCCCACAGTATTTGTCCTTCTGTGACTGCTGATTCCTTGCAACACTGTATCTTCCAAGGTCATTCACATTATAGCAGGTGTCAGAATGTCCTCCCCTTTTTAAGGCTAATATTCCATGGTACAGAGAGACCACATTTTATGCACCCACTCGTCCGTCCACGGACCCGAGGTTGCTTCTGCGTTTTGGCTCTTGTGAACACCGCTGCTGTGAGCACGGTGAGTCTCTGCTTCTGCTTCCAAGTGTATACCCAGAAACGGACTGGCCGGGTCACTGGTGAACATTTCATCTTTTGAAGCACTGGCCTGTGGTTTTCCCCAGGGCCTGCACCTGTTTGCACTCCCACCAGGAAGGCACAAGGCCTCCAAGTTTTCCGCAGCCTCGCCAACACAGTATTTTCTCTTTTCATCATAATGACCATCCCTGCGAGTGTGAGGTCTGTTTTGAACGCCTCCGCCCCACCGATTTCTGGGTTTCATCTTCCAAACAGTTCCTGAAGCCCATCTTTGTAAAACGACTTCGAAGTCAACTTACGAGCCACACGCAAGCCCGGGGCTACCAGTGGCCCCTACCGCTTGATCGCCTGTCTGTCTGATTCATCAGTGTGTCTGTACACATTTTGGCCATTTCCAAAAGTCAAATCCACATGTTGAAGCAGCCATTGAAGTGAGAGGTAAAAGCATCCGTCGTGGGCTCTGCCTTGCACGGTCAACCCTCATGGCAGTGTGTTCCAGAAGGTCTGTGACGACCAGTCATGACGGTGTGGCCCGGCCACACACAGTGGATGCCCAGTGGCTCTGGAACCTGGTCCCCAGGCTGAAGGCTTGAATGCGCTCAAGCTGGAGCACCCTGGGGCCTTCAGCTCTGAGAGCGAATGGGGCTGCCCTGCTTGTAAGTCCTGGTTATCGCTCTGGTTCCAGGAGCTAGGAAGACAAGTCGGAAACGTCTGCATTAAATCACATGCCAGTTTTCATTCTTCTTATTGTTTTTTTTAATATATGATGTTCTTCATAAGTTGTAAGTTCCCCTTTGGCCCCCCTTCCCCTCCCACTTCTCCTTTCTCCTCCCCACTTCCCTTCCCTGGTAGAATTCCCTGGTTGGGATTCCGGGGATTTCAGCAGAGAGCTGTGTTCCCTGCTCTCAAGTTCACCGCCCCGCCCCAGGGCCATTTGCCTTTAGTAGGTGTCGGAAAAAGCAAACTAGTACTGGACCCCAGTCAAAGCGGGAAGGACAGGTTTAATCAGAAATAGTCCTACAGCAGGGAGGAGGGTCCCAAGGGCACGCTGTGTGGAGGTGACCCAGCATCTGCAAGGGAGGAGGAGGGAGAGGGAGGCAAGTGGGCTCAGCAGAGTCAGGGAGGAGCTCATCTAGGGCTGGACCTGTGAACCCCACCCGGTTTGCTCACCAGCCTATGCAGGGGCCCCCATCTTGAGGTGCTGGCTGGAAGAGACCGTGAATTCTTTTGGCAGTCTTAGCTTTTCTCAGGCAGGCATGGTGATGGGCCAGCGTCCTCCCTCCATGGCCTTTAGCTCTCAGGTGCACTGTTAGCGTTTGTTCAAGTCCAAGGTTGAGTCCTGGTGGGGAAGAGGGCTCAGAGGAGCCTGGCTACTTTGGACAAGGACAGAATCTTTGTCATAGGCATTCAGGAGCTTGCAAATGGGAAATATAACCCACAGAGCCTTTGGGAAAACCCCAATGTCCCAGGGTCGGGTGTGTGGCTGGGCACTCAAGATGCGCAAGCCCTTTCACTATCGAGAGCATCAGGTACACATCTGGCTCCCCCTTCGGGGAAACAGTCCTGGTTGCTCGCCAACAAGGTGTGGGTTACGTTCAGGGAACAGCGTCTGTGCACCCGGAAGCCAAGTCCAGACCACCCTACCCTGCGCCGCCTACCGGCTGGTTAGAGAGCCAAAGAGCCAGTTACCCCTGGTACCCTCGCTCCGGGCTCTGAGGGTCTGTCATGGGCATTCCCGGGTACCAGCTGATGGCCATGTCCGCTGGCATGGGACCTGCCCTGAGGCTGACGCTGGACATTCTGCAGCCTCCGTGGCCAACGGGCCATCCTCACAGGTGCCCGTGTCGGCTCACTGCCTCCCGTCCGGGTCCTGACACCAGCTCAGTCCGGACCATGGGCATCAGACTGTGGGTGGCTCCCAGGTGGTACCCAGAGGCCAGGTGTGTGGATGGGAGAGCTGTCCGGGCACAGGAGACAGGAAGCGGTGGAAGCAGCCCGGCAGTTGTCGGAGTGGGGTCCTAGGGAGGAGTTGAGGTCGTCCTGGAAGTGAGCAAAGCAGGAGGGAGGGTCAGCAGGCCGAGGGTGTAGGAGGTTTGGGGGCATGGAGGCATGGAGGGCATGCGGAAGGAATGGAGGCATGGAGGGCATGGAGGAAGGAGTTGCCATTTGGGAAGTGTGCTGGAAAGTGGGGAAATGCTACGGGCCTGGGGCTCAGGGTGGGCTCCAACACCTAGAAAAGCCCGGAGTGTCCAGGAGTATCTGGTGAGTATTGGGACCTAGATATTCTAGCTTTGGAGAAGCAGGGAAGCTTGACAGGGACCTAGGCACTGGGAACATGGTTCGGACGGACGCTAGATCACTTACATGAACATGCAGGTTGATATGGCACCACCGGGCTAGTCCAAGGGCCCTTGGTCCCACCGCCCAGATTCAGGCTTGGACCCGGGGTCGGCTACAGGACGGCACCCAGAGACAGCTTCATCCTAACCCCTGGAGTGGGACTTCATGTGGCCAGAAAAGGACTCTTGTGCAGGGATGATTCAGTTAAAAATCTTGAGATGGGCAGATTATCATGGATCTTATGGGTGGACCATAGAGGCCAATGCATGCGTCCATATAAGAAAGAAACAGAGGGAGACCTAACTACAGGGGAGGGGGTGGCCATGTGACAGGGGAGGCAGAGCCTGGAGGGGTGTGGTCACAGGCCTGGGGAGTGCAGGTGGCCCAGACAGGGGACCAAGTAAGGAAGGACTCTCCCATACAACCCAGTGATTCAGCATCTCTGTATGCCAGGATGCGCTCAGCACTAGGACAGCCACCGTCTGTCCCCACATCGTACCATGTCAGTACCATTAGCTCTATTCCCCGTGCTGTGCCTTTTACACCCTGACTCCCTACCTAGGAGCCTCTGACTTCCGCTCCCCCCACCCATTTGTCCCCCCCATACCCTCCACCCCCGCATGCCTCTCCCCTCCAACAACCACCACTTTGTTCTCTGTTTATAGGTCTAATTCTTTATTATTATTATTATTATTATTAACATATAATGTATTATTTGCCCCAGGGGTACAGGTCTGTGATTCATCAGTCTTACACACATCACAGCACTCACCATAGCACATACCCCCCCCTCTGTCCATCACCCAGATGCCCTATCCCTACCCCCCTACCACCCAGGAACCCTTAGTTTGTTTCATGAGATTAAGGTCTCTTATGCTTTGTCTCCTTCTCTATCCCATCTTGTTTCATTTTTCCCTCCCTACTACGCACAACCCCCTGCCCTGCCTCTCAGATTCCTCGTATCAGTGAGATCATATGATAATTGTCTTTCGCTGATCGACTTATTTCACTTAGCATAATGCCCTCCAGTTCCATCCATGTTGTGGCAAATGGCAAGATTTTGCAATTTCTTTTGATGGCTGCATAGTATTCCATAGTGCATATATACCACATCTTCTTTATCCAGTCATCTGTTGATGGACATCTAGGTTCTTTCCATAGTTTGGCTATTGTGGGCATTGCTGCTATAAACATTCAGGTACACGTGCCCCTTCGGATCACTACATTTGTATCTTTAGGGTAAATACCCAGTAGTGTGATTGCTGGGTCATAGGGTAGGTCTATTTTCAACTTTTTGAGGAACCTCTATACTGTTTTCCAGAGTGGCTGCACCAGCTTGCATTCCCACCAACAGTGTAGGAGGTTCCCCTTTCTCCACATCCTTGCCAGCATCTGTCATTTTCTGACTTGTTCATTTTAGCCATTCTGACTGGTGTGAGGTGGTATCTCATTGTGGTTTTGATTTGTATTTCCCTGATGCCTAGTGATGTGGAGCATTTTTTCATGTGTCTGTTGGCATCTGGATGTCTTCTTTGCAGAAGTGTCTGTTTATGTCCTCTGCCCATTTCTTGGTTGGATTATTTGTTCTTTGTGTGTGTGTGTGTGTGTGTGTGTGTGTGTGTGTCAAATATTTCTTTTTTTTATTTAATAAAATTTATTTTTTAAAAATTTAAACATATAATATAACCCCACCACCCTCTCCCAACCCCCCTCCTCCCCACCCCCCCTCAGTTTGTTTTATGACATTAAGAGTCTCTTTTGGTTTGTCTTCCTCCCAATCCCATCTTGTTTCATTTATTCTTTTCCTACCCCCTTAGCCCCCACCCCCATTGCATCTCCACTTCCTCATATCAGGGAGATCATATGATAGCTGTCCTTCTCTGATTGACTTACTTCACTAAGCATAATACCCTCTAGTTCCATCCATGTCGTCGCAAATGGTAAGATTTCATTTCTTTTGATGGCTGCATAGTATTCCATTGTATATATATACCACATCTTTATCCATTCATCTGTTAATGGACATCTAGGTTCTTTCCATAACTTCGCTATTGTGGACATTGCTGCTATAAACATTCGGGTACATGTGCCCCTTCGGATCACTACGTTCATATCTTTAGGGTAAATACCCAGTAGTGCAATTGCTGGGTCATAAGGTAGCTCTATTTTCAATTTTTTGAGGAACCTCCATGCTGTTTTCCAGAGTGGTTGCACCAGCTTGCATTCCCACCAACAGTGTAGGAGGGTTCCCCTTTCTCTGCATCCTCACCAGCTCTTTGTTCTTTTTTTAAAGATTTTATTTATTTATTTGACAGACAAAGATCACAAGTAGGCAGAGATACAAGCATGGGGTGGGGAGGGAAGCAGGCTCCCCGCTGAGCAGAGCCGGATGCAGGGCTCGATCCCAAGACCCTGGGACCATGACCTGAGCTGAAGGCAGAGGCTTAACCCACTGAGCCACCCAGGTGCCCCTGGATTATTTGTTCTTTGGGTGTTCAGTTTGATAAGCTCTTTATAGATTTTAGATACTAGCCTTTTATCTGATATGTCATTTGTGACTATCTTCTCCCATTCTGTCAGTTGTCTTGGTTTTGTTGACTGTTTCCTTTGCTGTGCGAAAGTTTTGATCTTGATGAAGTCCCAAAAGTTCACTTTTGCCCTTGCTTCCCTTGCCTTTGGTGATGTTTCTAGGAAGACGTTGCTGTGGCTGAGGTTGAAGAACTTGCTGCCTGTGTTCTCCTCAAGGATTTTGATGGATTTCTGTCTCACACTGAGGTCTTTCATCCATTTGGAGTCTATTTTTGTGTGTGGTGTAAGGATATTGTCCAGTTTCATTCTTCTGCATGTGGCTGTCCAATTTTGCCAACACCATTTGTTGAAGAGACTGTCTTTTTTTAAAATCTTTTTTCCATTGGACATTCTTTCCTGCTTAGTTGAAGATTAGTTGACCATAGAGCTGAAGGTCAATTTCTGGACTCTCTATTCTGTTCCATTGATCTATGTGTCTGTTTTTGTGCTTGTACCATACTGTCTTGATGATGACAGCTTTGTAATAGAGCTTGAAGTCTGGAATTGTGATGCCACCAACTTTGGCTTTCTTTTTCAACATTCCTCTGGCTATTCAGGGTCTTTTCTGGTACTTTATAGCTTTCTGGGTACAGATTATTTGCCTCTTTTGTTAGGTTTATTCCTAGGTATCTTCTGGTTTTGGGTGCAATTGTAAATGTGATCGACTCCTTAATTTCTCTCTCTTCTGTCTTGCTGTTGGTGTATAGAAATGCAACTGATTTCTGTGCATTGATTTTATGTCCTGACACTTTTTCAAATTTCTGTATGAGTTCTAGCAGTTTTGGAGTGGAGTCTTTTGGGTTTTCCGAATAAAGTATCGTATCATCTGCAAAGAGTGATAGTTCAACTTCTTCTTTGCCTTTTATTTCTTTTTGTCATCTGATTGCTGAGGCTAGGACTTCTCTTACTATGTTGAATAGCAGTGGTGGTAGTGGACATCCCTGGTGTGTTCCTGACCTTAAGTAAAAAGCTTTTAGTTTTTCTCCATTAAAAATGATATTCACTGTGGGTTTTTCATAGATGGCTTTGATGAAAGATTGCTGTACTTTGTCAAATGCTTTTTCAACATCTATTGAGAGTATCATATGGTTCTTGTTCTTTCTTTTATTAATGTACTGTATCATGTTGATTGGTTTGTGGATGTTGAACCAACCTTGCAGCCCAGGAATAAATCTCACTTGGTCGTGGTGAATAATCCTTTTAATGTACTGTTGGATCCTATTGGCTAGTATTTTGGGTGAGAATTTTTGCATCCATGTTCATTAAGGATATTGGTCTGTAATTCTCCTTTTTGATGGGGTTTTTGTCTGGTTTTGGGATCAAGGTGATGCTGGCCTCATAAAATGAATTTGGAAGTTTTCCTTTCATTTCTATTTTTTGAAACAGTTTCAAGAGAATAGGTATTATTTCTTCTTTAAATGTTTGGTACAATTCCCCTGGGAAGCTGTCTGGCCCTGGGCTCTTGTTTGTTGGGAGATTTTTGATGACTGCTTCAGTCTCCTTTCTGGTTATGGGTCTGTTCAGGTGTGCTGGTTTTTTTCTGGCTTAGTTTTGGTAGTTTATATGTCTCTAGGAATGCATCCATTTCTTCCAGATTGTCAAATTTGCTGGAGTGTAGTTGCTCATAATATGTTTTTATAATTGTTTGTATTTCTTTGGTGTTGGTTGTGATCTCTCCTCTTTCATTCATGATTTTATTAATTTGGGTCCTTCCTCTTTTCTTTTTGATAAGTCTGGCCAGGGGTTTATCATCTTTTTTTTTTTAATGCGTTCTTCAGGGTTTATCATCTTATTAATTCTTTCAAAGAACCAGCTCCTAGTTTCATTGATTTGTTCTACTGTTCTTTGGGATTCTAGTTCATTGATTTCTGCTCTGATCTTTATTATTTCTCTTCTCCTGGGTTTAGGCTTTCTTTGCTGTTCTTTTTCAAGCTTCTTTAGGTGTAGGGTTAGGTTGTGTACTTGAGAACTTCTTGTTTCTTGGGAAAGGCTTGTATTGCTATATACTTTCCTCTCATGACCGCCTTTTCTGTGTCCCAAAGATTTTGAACAGTTGTGTTTTCATTTTCATTTGTTTCCATGAATTTTTTCAATTCTTCTTTAATTTTCTGGTTGGCCCATTCATTCTTTAGTAGGATGCTCTTTATCCTCCATGTATTTGAGTTCTTTCCAGGTTTTCTCTTGTGATTGAGTTCTAGTATCAGACATTGTGGTCTGAAAATATGCAGGGAATGATCCCAATCTTTTGGTACTGGTTGAGACCTGATTTGTGACTCAGGATGTGATTTATTCTGGAAAATGTTCCATGTGCACTAGAGAAGAATGTCTATTCTGTTGTTTTGGGATGGAATGTTCTGAATATATCTGGGATGTCCATCTGGTCCGGTGTGTCATTTAAGGTCTTTATTTCCTTGTTGCTCTTTTGCTTGGAAGATCTGTCCATTTCAGTGAAGGGGGTATTAAGGTCCCCTAGTATTATCGTATTATTGCTGATGTGTTTCTTTTATTTTGTTATTAATTGGTTTATATAATTGGCTACTCCCATATTAGGGGCATAGATATTTAAAATTGTTAGATATTCTTGTTGGACAGACCCTTTGAGTATGATATAATTTCCTTCCTCATCTCTTATTATAGTCTTTGGCTTAAAATCTAATTTATCTTATATAAGGTTTGCCACCCCATCTTTCTTTTAATGTCCATTAGTATGGTAAATTGTTTTCCACTCCCTCACTTTTAATCTGGAGGTGTCTTTGGGTTTAAAGTGAGTTTATTGTAGACAGCATATTGATGGGTCTTGTTTTTTAATCCATTCTGATTAGATCTGATTCTTTTTGTTTATTCCTTTGCATTATTTTTTAGATTCTACATATGAGTGAAATCATATGGTATTTGTCTTTCTCAGACTGACTTATTTCACTTAGTATAATACTCTCTAGGTCCATCCACATTGCAAATGGCCTGTGCTCATCATTCTTTATGGCTGGGTAATAGTCCAGTGCATCTCTCTCTCTCTCTCTCTGTGTCCCATCTTCTTTATCTGTTTGTCTGTTGATGGACACTTGGGTTACTTCCATATCTTGGCTATGGTAAATAATGCTGTTATCAACATAGTGACATTTCTGTTGTTTTAAGCCAATGCTTTGTGGTATTTGTTACAGCAGCCACGGGAAATTTACAGTTCAAGGGTGGGGGCCTGGCTGAGCTCCTGGTGGGGCTTGTGGACCCCAGGTGGCTTTTAGAGGGAACTGGGATGCTATCAGTCCGCAGACCCTCCCCCACTGTCTCAGGCACAGAAAATGTGGGAAATGTGGCAGAGGTGGTAAGGTGGAGTGAGGCTTTCTCCTTCAGTTTATACCTTCCTATAGTGCTTGGGTCTTTTTCCAGTGTTTTTATTTTTCATTTATTTATTTTTTAAAAAGGTTTACTTACTTTAGAGAGTGATAAGGAGAGCACACACGAAAGGGGTGGGGTAGGGGCAAAGGGAGAGGGAGAGAGAATCCCAAACAGACTCCTCGATGAGTGCAGAGTCCTACGCAGGGATCGATCTCATGACCCTGGGAACATGACCTGAGCTGAAACCAAGAGTTAGATGCTCATGGACTGAGCCACGCAGGTGCCCCTCAATGTTTTTATTTCTACAAGTGTCATCAGGAGTAATTCTTCAGGGGAGATTTTGTGTTTCCTTATTTGTACTTCTCTCTAAAGGGTACCTGGGACTCCCACCACCCAGTGAATGTTACGTTTGTGAGGGGGTTACTCTCTCCTGGGGAATTTTGCACCTCCCCTCCCCTACTTCTGGCTCCTCCCTCTCCCTCCTCCCATCCCTCCCTCTTCTCAGAAATCACCTGCTTCTCAGTGCCTGGAGAACCACCTCCCTGTCTATGGGCACCGGGCCCTCAGATGCCTTTTCTAAAGGTGCATTTCCCAAACAAAGACGATTCCTTTTCCCAGCAGAATGCCTGCCTCCAGCTCCCTTGGCATGTTTTCACCTTCAGATGTTTGTGGCACAGTTATTTTGGACCATGCCATGTGCTCAGGGCTTTAAAATATTTTTTCTGTCTTCACAACCATTTCACAAAGTGTCTGGTATTACCCCAAGTTTAAAGACGAGGAAAGAGTAGCTGTGTGGACTGCAGACTAGCTTCGGTCTGGGCTAGTGACTCCCCAGGGTGGCCCTTGTGCGTGGCACCCCCAGGGTGTGGGCTCGCTCTGGGCTCACCTGCTCACTGGCAAGGGAAAGAAATGTTCCAGAACAGATGCAGGAAGCACCGGCCAGGTAGGGGGCCCATGAGCAGCCACAGCTGCTCGGTTGTGGGCATGCCTGGCCCTCTGCCCCTGAGCTCTCCCCTCCCTGTGTGTGGGCTCACCTCCTGCCTTTCCACAACTTGCCCGGCTGTCTGCGAAGACAGTGTGGGGGACCACCTGAGCTGCCCAACATTTGTTTTTCTCATCCCAAGAGGCAGATTTCTGGTTTTCCCTCAGTCTCCGTGGGTGAGCCTGTGCCAGGATCTTCTCAATCTTCTGAGTCAGAATTAGACCCATTTTGCAGATAAGGAATCAGGGGCTCTAAGTGAACTAACGTGTCCCAGCTCGTTAGTGAAGCTGGAGCTCGGGCCCAGGTAGGCAGAGCCCTGAGTCCCGCTCTGGAGAGGCATGGGTCAGCGGCTCCCATCCGAGGAGGCTTACGTGTCCAAGCGCACCTTCAGCGTGAGCATAAGGCCACCGTGGAGCCCTCCATTCTCAGGCGCTCAAAGGTGGTGAAGGATCCAGACATGTGAGCAGGTCCTTTTCCAAACTGGGGTCAGGGCATGGTTACACGGAGCAGCCAGCAGATGAGAGTGACTGTTAGTGTTGCCAGAAGCAGCCCAAGGGGGAGCCAGCCTTGGGAGTTTGCAGGATGGACAGGTGCAAGGGGGTTTTCTTGGCGGGTAACAGCAGGTGCAGAGGCTTGGACTGGTGATGGTCCCTGCTGGGAGGTGGGGACAGGGCAGTGTGGGATGGGGGTGGTGGGTGGGGGCTGGCTTATGAGGACCCTGTGCGGCTTCTCGTGAGCATTACACAATGGTCGAGGTGGCCAGGGGATCGGATCATATTCCAGAATGTTCTCCAGCTGCTCTGGTGAGGGGGTTTGAGAAGAGATGCTGAAGGATAATAGATGTGCAGGAAAGTTCTCGGTCCCTGGCTTGTGGTGTCACTAATGGAGAGAAGCAACAAGGGCACAGGACAGAAGGACCTTCATTTCCTGGGGCGATTGAGCGTAAGGGAAGTGGGTGCGGGTGTCCCTTGGAGCATGTTGGCTACAGAGCCTAGTGCCGGGCCCTGAGCCTGAGAGCAGAGGCATCTGGGGGGTGTCCTGCCTCCCTCTGGAGCCCTGCAGTGGCCGGGGGAGTGCCCAGGTGTGGGGCCTTCGACCACCGAGCTCCTCCTCACTGCCACCCTGGGGGGTCCTCAAATACCCTCGATCGCCTTGCCTCCTCCTTCCATCTTTTCTGCTCCGAGCATCTATTCTGGGCCCAGAGAAACTGGCTCTTCTGGTTCCGTGAGTTCAGGGGATTGAAGCAGAAGAGTCTAAATTTGACCTTGAGACCAGTGGAGGGGGTGGTCCAGGAGGGCCCCAGGCTGCTCAGTCCTGCTGGGGGGGTGCAGGGGCGGGGGGAGGACACGGACAGAAAGTAAGGAGGGAAGCAGGGCTGGTGGGAGCTTCACAGCCTCTGTGTCTCTTCCCTGCGCACGTGCTTATGTTTTAAATAACACTGACCTGACATTTGCTGCGTGAGCTGGGTGTGACCACTCCCTGCGTTTCAGAGGTGGACACAAGGCGGGGAATGGCTGAGTAGCTTGTCCCTGTTCACGGACGTGGGCAGCCCAGAGCCACACGGCAAAGCCAGGCCGTCTGGCACCAGAAACACACTCGTGTCCACTAGGCCAGGGGTTCTCAGGTTGGGTTCCCCAGGCACCAGCAGCCACATCTGGACGCTTGGGATGAAAGCAAGTTCTCGGGTCCCACACCGACCTACGAATCTAGACTCTGGGGGGCGCTCAGCAATCTGGATTTGAATGACCCCTCCTGGGGATTTGGGGGCCCATCGGGGGTTTGTTCAATTAATTGCTGGGTGCCCACCTACCACAGGACGATGGTAAAGACAGCTGCCACCATGAGGGGACCCACAGAGCTCCCCTGTCTTCTCAGAGCCCGTGAGGAAGAGCTCTGGCCTTCCAGCAAAAGCATCTGTGGTCAAGGGCAGTTTCGGAGTGTTCTCCGTATGCCACGGGAGTGATGGGAGCCTTGCAGACTGCCGACCACGGGGCCAGGAGCCACCAGTTAAAGGGGGCTGAATCCATGGGACTGACATGGGCGCTTCAGGCTGGGATCCTGGGGCTGGTTGAGCATGCCTAGAAATCCTTGTTGTGTACCACCTGGGGACTTCTTTCTTTCTTTTTTTTAAGATTTTATTTATTTATTTGACAGACAGAGATCACAAGCAGGCAGAGAGGCAGGCAGAGAGAGAGGAGGAAGCAGGCTCCCTGCCGAGCAGAGAGCCCGACGTTGGACTCGATCCCAGGACTCCAGGATCATGACCTGAGCCGAAGGCAGATGAGCTGCCCAGAACATCATCTTTTGCACAAAAGGCAGGGATGTGCTAAAGAGAACCCAGCAAACAACCCTAAACTTTCCAACCATCCTTGTCATAAGGATAGCCCGTGAGGAGTCAGGTCCAAGCCTAGCCCTGCCCCCAAAAGCCTTCTCAGGCCCCACTGTGCCTTTTCCATGGAGAGAAAGGGGTCTTTATGGTGTTTCTTAGGTTCTGCCTAGTCTGGCAAAGGGGCTGTCCCTGGAGACACCACCTAGTAACCCAAGGACACCTGTGGGCTGGGGGAACCCCCCACCCGCAAGATTCCATTTCCCACGGAACATTCTGCCATCATCCCTTGCATCTTCCAAGAGCCTACTCCCTTGCAGGCAACATTCCTACTGGGAAGAGACGTCCGAACTTTGGCCATGGAAGGTCCTTTGGGGCATGCCCTCTGGTCCTTATCATGTCCTCGCCCGCTGTCCACAGCTCACCCTCTGGGCATGGCCACCAGCAGAAGCCGCACAGCGTTCCTTGTGGGCGTTCACTGGCCGCTGCGAGTTACCGGCCCGGCCGGGTTCAAGGCTCGCCGACCAGACGGGGCCCAGGGCTGCAGAGCAGTGGAGGCAGCTGGCAAATGGGTGTAGATCCAAAGAGAGGAGTAACTGCAGCTCCTTTCACGAACAGGGATTGTTGCGTTTCTTTCTCAAAGCAGCCCTGCGGGTCCGAGGGGGAAACTGAGACAGAGCGGTTAAGTTCCTCGTTCCCACCAGGAATTGGCGGAGCTGGGATGTAAGCCGAGAGCCCGGGCTCTCACTCCCTATACGGCGGGTCTGTGCTGTGTGCCGGAGCCCCCAGCCTCACCTTCCAGGTACCTGAGTCCTCCTCGGGCCCCCTGGAACATGGTGGGAGGCAGGAGTGGGGGGGGCCCTCCTCCTCCCTCGTCCGCCGCTGCCGAGGAAGCCAGTGGCCTTTCCCCCCACCAAGGCCTTCCCGGGCCGTGCTCAGGTGTGGGGCTGCACCCGGGCTGTGCCCCCGGCCCTCACCAGAAGCCCATCCATCTGGATGCTGGTCTTGTAATTCCTCAGGCTGGCAATTACGCAGGGAGAAAGCAAACAGCCAGCCCTCCTGGTGAGCGCAGGTTACGACAAGCAGCGGCGCGTCCTGGTGCGGAC
This sequence comes from Taxidea taxus jeffersonii, assembly GCA_003697995.1. Lineage (NCBI taxonomy): Eukaryota > Metazoa > Chordata > Mammalia > Carnivora > Mustelidae > Taxidea > Taxidea taxus. The sequence goes on from ML111663.1 coordinate 30,830, forward strand.
GGAGAGGGGCCCGCGGGAAGTCGCGGAAACAGGTCTGCGCTGCCACTGTCCGCGGTGGGCTCGGGACGGCGCTCCGCTCGCACACCCTGCGGGCCTGGGCCCTTCGTCCCGGTGCTCTCCCCGCAGCCCCCTTCCACTCCCGAGGGTGGCAAACTACCCCTGCGCATGTCAGCCTCCGTCTCGGCCACAGGTCACCTGGTCACACGTCCGGGGCAGCCACCTGTGACTCAGAGAAAGAGCCGAGAACTGGCGAGACACGGGCAAGGGGGGCCTGTGAGCTCCCGGCAGGGACACCCCCAGTCTCCCTGTGCTGGGGGAAGGACAGTCCCTATGGGGGACGGCTTGCTCTGTCCCTGCCAGCCGGGGTCACCTACTCCGCGGCAGGCGTGATTGACAGAGATCTGACTGGTCCCTTCCTGCTCAGGCCATGGGGGCCGAGCCCTGGGCCGTGGCCCGTTCCCTTTGGCTGCCTTGGCTCCCACCTCCGCCGTGGCTTGTCTCCGTCCCATCTAGAATGGCCCCCTCCCATCGGCCACTGGCAGCTTTAGGAAAAATGGGGAAAGAAGGAAAGTCGGCACAAGAGCCAGGCCTCACGTGGGGCACACGAGCAAGCCGGGCACCGCGGGCAGTGTTGTGTGGACTTTCCTGTCCCTCGGGCTTTGGGCACGTGGTGTGAAGCTCTGGGCGAGTCCCTCTCATCCTCAAGCCCGGTTCACAGTGTCCTTCTTCCACTGGCCAAGGCCTTCCTGGCCAGGTGACGGCTTCTCCCGCCCAGTGTGTGCCTGCCCGCCGGGCCCCCTCCTGGTCGCTGGGAGCTCGGGGTGCAGTGGGGGAAGCAGGCTGGGGGCGGGCGCAGGCGGCCACACGCAGGTGTGCGGGGGCTCTGGGTGCGTCGCTGGCCTCACTCGCCAGCTCCCGCGTCTCCAGCGCAGGTGCTTACCCGATCGGGGCGTTGGGGGCTGTGCCCGTTGGCCTGGATCCTGGGCACCACGACGGTCAGCTGTTACTAAACACTTTACCCTTTCCTTTTCGGCTGTCACAGCCCGTGTCCGCCTTCCCCAGGGACAGCCACGACCCTTTGCGTGCATTCTGTCTACACGGACCGTTTCTTTGTCTCTTCTCGTGGTGGGCGCTTGACGAAGAGCAGACCTCTTGCACCTGCGAGCGGCCAGAAGAGGGAGGCGCTCGGTGGGCGTGGACTCTGCCCGTGGGGAGACCTTGTCCTCCCTCCTGCCCCTCGCCTCCGTCTCCCGCTCATGAGTTCATTCATTTCTGCCGCTGAACGGGCCTACGTGGGGTTTGTCGGACACGCTCTCTGTGCCAGGAAATCCGCTACTTTTGATCCAGAATGACTCCTGTCCCCAGAGTGCATCGGGAAGGGTCACTTTAATCTGCGCCAAACCACTGAGACTCACCGGCTGGAACAGAGATGAGAAGGATGAGCTCGGCTTCGAACCATCCGTGTCCCCGGCTCAGAATCCGGCCCCAGCGGATCAAAGGGTGTCCCCCGCCCCCCCGCCGGGCCGCCCGCGATTGACCCGCCGCTCCCCGTCACCACCCCAGCCTGCAGGATGCCAGGACTCTGCGTGTGTCCTGCACCGTCCTCTGAAGGACGGGCGGACTTGGATCCCTGCGGTCCCGTGACCTGCGACTCGTGCAGCTCCTCCCGGGTGGGGCTCACCCCGCGTCGCTCCCTCTGGGGGTCTGGACGAGTGTGTAACGCGGTGCACCCGTCACCACACTGCCACAGACTAGCTTCATGGCCCGAAAATCCCCTGTTCTTCCCTCCTTTTGTTTTTCTTTTGGGAGAAATTTCACACCCATTCAAAAGTGAATCCAGCAGTCCTGACCCTGAGCTCCAGATTCGAAGCTTACCAAGACTCTGCGCCTTGCCTTGGGTCGTCTTTTTTCTTCGCTCTCTTCTTTAATAAAGCGCTTTAAAGCAGACCCAGACATCGTGCCTCTCGACCCCGACATAATTCACTATCCCGAGACACAAACAACTGACCAACCTTTCTTGTATACCCACAGTGCCATTTCCGCATCTAACAAGTCCACGCTAACCCCCGGGCGGCACAGAAAGATGAGTTCATATCCACATTTCCTCAGTTGGCTCAAAGAACGTCTCTTCCGGTTGGTTGGCTGGAGTGGAGATCCTACGGGGTCATGCTTACTATGTTTGTTTGTAAGATCTCTTAGGTCTCTTTTAACAGAGAGAATCTCCTCTTGCTTAAAAACAAATCCCATTGACTTGAAGAAACTGAGCGGTCTGTCCTGCAGCATGTCCTGCATTCTGGAGTTTTCTTTCGCCTTCCTCGTTATGCCATTTAAATTCTTCCTCTTGCCCTCACTTTTCCTACAGACTGACCTAAATCTGAGTTCCAGTGTTGGCAATCTCTTCATGCCGTGCCACACGGAAAGCATAGGTCCTGTCCCGGTTTTCGCACTGTTAAGCCTGATCACCGGATTCGAGCAGTGACAGCCTGATCCCTCCATGGCCACCTCCAACTCAGGGCCAGTAGCCATAAAATTTATTGTTTCCAAATCTCCAAATGCATCGTTTCCAAATCAGGACTCCCCCTCCCCCCCGCCCCACAACACACACAGGAACAAAAAGGGGGGGGGTTAAAACAATTGAAATGGTATATTTTCAAATTCTTATGCATAGACTGAAATGTTCATTTTATGTTTGTGAACCAAGGTCATTTTCTTCAAACTGATCTATACATTTAGTGCGTTCCCCAAACCTCAGCAGGGTTTTCGGGTGGAAATTGACAAGCCAGCTAAAGTCCTTGGGAAAACCAGAGGACGGAGAACGGTCGACCCAGCCTTGGAAAGGAGGAGCACCGCCTGGTTTCCCGTGTCTGGAGCCGCAGTGGCCAGAGCCACGTGGTGCCGGCATCAAGACCAACATGGAACCGAGGAGAGAATCCGGAAGCGGAGGGACTTTGTAAGGTCAGCCTGCAAGACCCTGTCTCGAATTACCCACCAGTTTAAGGCAGACGGATCGCGCCTCTGAATGCCACGCCTACAACTCTTGAAAAGCGAGAAGACAGGAGAACATCCCAGCGACCCGGGGTTAGGCGAAGAGTCCTCAGATACAGCCTGTGCGAGGCCAGCCGGCCAGCTGGACACCCTCAAGATTAGGGACGTCTGCTCTTTGAAAGGCCCGGTGAGATACACAAAAAAGGAAAGTCACAGACGAGAGAAGATACTCACAGGTCACATGTCTGGGAAAGGACTTGTGCCGCGTGAAGACCGTCGCACCAAATTTCATCCCAGTTTTCCTTGCAGCTCGCCCCCAATGGAAACAACTGGAAGGTGGAACAGGTGAGATGGGCAAATTGTGGTGTATCCACTCCGTGGAAGGACGGATGTGAGATGATCGTTCTTTAGTTGCCGTGACGGCTTCACTGGTGTGCGTGTATGTGAAAACCAGTCGAACTATACAGTTTCAGTACATACAGTTATTACATGGCAATTATATCTCGATAGTGTTGCTTAAAATTAAAAAAAAAATGCATGCAAGATCAGCGGTCCTTAGGGGCAGGGCTCCTTGGAGAGGCACAAGGAAACTTTTTGGAGTGATGGGAAGGTTCTGTACCTCTACTGTGGTTGCGGACTGCTAACCACCACTAAACTCAGCAAATTTGCACATTTAAAATGGATGGGTTTTATTGGCTCTAACTTATCCCTTGATAAACCTGGGGAAAAACCTTATTGCTCTGCCAAAATTCTTAGCTTATAAAGACAAAAAAAATATACAATGATGTTATGGAATTGTCATTTCTAATAAAGTGAAACTTGCATTTACAGAGAAAAAAATATTTTCTGAAAAATAAAGATAACATTTGTTGTATTATATTAAAGTCAAAAACAAATACCTTCTTTGCACCGATTGTCTGGATATTCGAAAGCAATTTCAGGTGGATGATTATTCTTGATAAATGTTTGCATTCTTCAGATTTTAACTTTATGTAATTTAATGCCACATTAGTGGTATTTTTCAGAGAGATCTATTAGTTTTTAAATTGCCTCATTTCTTTTTTTTTTTTAAGATTTTTATTTATTTATTTGACAGAGAGAGCGAGAGACACAAGCAGGCAGAGCAGTAGAGAGAGAGGAGGAAGCAGGCTCCCCAGTGAGCAGGGAGCCCGATGCGGGGCTCCATCCCAGGACCCCAAGATCATGACCCGAGCCGAAGGCAGTCCCTTAACCAACTGAGCCACCCAGGCGCCCTGCCTCATTTCTTTTTAAAAAGATTTTATTTATTTATTTGAGAGAGAGGGAACACAAGCAGAGGGAGAAGCAGGCTCCCCATTGAGCAGGGAGCCCGACGCGACGCGGGGCTCGATCCCAGGACCCCAAGATCATGACCTGAGCCGAAGGCAGACACTTCACCGACTGAAGCCCCAGGCGTCCCTCACCTCATTACTTTCAGCTTCTAAAAAAACCATGTGGAATCTTCTTCAAAGACATCTGATTATCTGTGTGTTGGACAGTTGGATTAAAAGTTTCCAACCGATTTTGCACAAAATGCACCCAGAGCGCAGACCCCGTTGTGCGCACACGCGAACCGAGGGTCACTGTGAGCCGCTCCTGGTGAATGGAGAACAGCTCTTGGAAGGTGCTGTTTCGAACATCTGGTGGATTTCTAGCATCTGGCGGACGACGGGCTTCAGGCGAAAGCACGCGCCGCTGGAGGCAGGACCCGCTCGCAGGAGCCGTGTCGCTGCAAATTTCGAATCCGGACCCTACAGCTCTGTGGACGGGTGAAGATTGGTAAGCCTTGATATCTGCTGGTTTTATGGCAATTAAAGTTAAATTGCGGCTTGCTAAGACTCATTTATGAATTATGTGCTCGCTACAAATAATTCCAGCTGTGTTTCTGCCCGACGCTTTCTCAGTTTCATAGCGGCACCTGTTTCCGGAGCGCGGCGCGGCACCGGCGTTTGTGCCTACCTTGGGACCGCACAAGCAAGCGGCGACATCCCCGGCGAGGCTACCTGAATTCGCATTTACGTCTCACCCAAAAAACACCGAGTGACACATCTTCAGCAGAACAGATGTTCGCGGCTTTACGTTTATCTAATGATTTGAATAAAAATTAAATAATTACTTCAAATGGGCTTAATCAGCCTTTCGGTTTGAAGCATCTGATAGCACACGTGCTATTAAGCTGTCGTCCCGTTACTGCGAAATTCTGCTCGTGGAGACGATGCCATGAGGGCGGTCACCTGCTCTGAGTGCTCGAGAAACCCGGAAAATGGATGAAATTGTTAGGGTTGTCATTGGCCCTGAGTACACGCCCCCCAGACGGCCCCCGGACCGGCTGCACGTGCAGAGTCTCGTCTGGTCGCCAGCACGAGCTACGGACGTCTCACCTTGCCAGCGCCAGGCTGCCGGGGGCCACCTCGGGGCAGAGGCCCACGCGACCCCACACTGCCCACGTGAAAGCCCCAGGGACGGCTGGGGTGAATAAATGGGGCCACCCACCCCACCCCCGAGGCTGGAAGGGGTTACCCACGTAACCTGAGTGCGCTTTGCTTTATCAGGAAGCTCGTCCCGCTTTCCCCAAAGAAGAGGTTTTAGTTACAGAAAGCACCCAGTGGTCCACGGGGCCGGTCCTCTTCCAGATCCGGCCCACGTTAAAGCGAGAGCTGCGCTCCCTGCCCATGTCTCGCCGGAGACCCACGGAGCCCACCTGCCAAGTGGCCGGTTCGCCCAAGCCGTTGCCGGAGCCCAGCGAGCGCACGGGTGCGGCCGAGCTTCCCCACAGCCCTCTGGGATGTCACCCGCCGAGGCTCACTGCCTTCCTAGTCCTTCCTCGAGGGCTGCAGAATGGGGTTTTCTGGTTCTGTTCTTTCATCAGCTCGAGTTCCCCGTAGGGAGGAACTTCCCCGCGTCAGCCAGGGCTCTGGGTCAACCCTGACATGCAGCCCATCCGGGGAAAGTCCAACAGCGGCTGGTTTCAGAGGAAGAGGAGTCCAGTATGTTGGGCTTGGGGGGGGGCTGCGTTTAGAACCCCCGGGTGTTTTATATTCCGAAGGTCCTGGTGCATAGCATTTGCTTTTCTGTGCATGCCCGATTGCCCCAGCTCTGGTGGATGAAGCCCTTTCCCGCTGGCCTCTCTGTCCTCCTGACCTGACCCTTGGTTTCTGTCCCCAAAGGATGCCCCAAGTTCACCTGGTGTGGTTCGTGCTTGGGGCATAGGACTGTGTCCCTCTAGGAGCTCATAGTGGGGGATGGTAGATGAGGCCCCAGCCGGGGCATCACCCCCAACTCCACTCACCATCAGATTGTGGGGAGCCCGGGCTCCTGACCCCATCTGTTCAGTGTCCTTTTCCCACCCCAGCTGGTCCCTTGGGCTTTCACATGGGCAGTGTGGGGTCACGTGGGCCTCTGCCCCAAGGCGGCCCCTGGCAGCCCTGTGCCGGTGAGGTAAGATGTCCGTAGCTTGTGCTTTGGAGGGGTCAGCCTGGCTTGGACGGCACAAGCCTGGTGGCCACAGCCCCTCCTTGAAAAGAAAGGGAAACCCAACCAGAAACCAGGGTTGCCCACCCTTGTTCTGTGAGCTTGTGGGGTGTGTGTGTGTGTGTGTGTGTGTAAGAGAGTCGGGGGGCATAGTGTGCAGGGGTGCTGTGGTGTGCGTGGACAGTGGATGCCCCTGCAGCTGGCGGCCCTGCAGACCGGGCTGGGCCAGGAGAGACCAGGAGGATGGCTGAGGGATGGTCCTCTCGGCAGGTGGGCTGGCCCAGGAGCTCCCAGGCGGCCTAGGCCATGGGGTTCACCCGCTGTGTCATGTCCCTGGGCATCTGGAGCCTGCCCCCAGCACCTCCTCCTTGGGCTGTCCCCCAAGGGAAAACCCGCTGCAAACCCCACATCTGAGCTCCACTCTTTGCCTTTAACCCCTTCCTGCCCTGGGCAAGTCTTATAACCCGCCCGTGCCTCAGTTTCCTCAACGCTAATGGCCAATTAATCCCTCCCCGCCCCCTTCCGACCTCAGAAGGATCTGGCACGAGAACAAAGGGACAGTGTGCATGGTGCCTGGTGTGGCTTTTGCACACGGATGCTCTGTAAAGCCAAGTTGTCATTATATTAAAGCCCCGGCCTCCCCGGTGGGGACTAATTAGAAGACGGCGTTGAGAACTGGCCTCCCGCCAGACAGGTGGGATTGTACCTCAGAAACCTCAGAAAGACTACTGGCTGCCACCTGCGGGACCGGCGTCCCTCTTGCCTGGCTTGGTGGTCTGGGGTGCTTTCGTGGCCTCGCCGGGCACACAGTCCGTCTCTCTGCTCGTGAATCCAGGCCCCGATGGCCCGCAGACTGGGCCTGCCGTCCTGGTGCCTCCCCAGTTCGGGGTAGGGGTTGATTTGAGGCATTCCCGTCCCCCAAGATGGTCGGGGGGGGAATGTTCCCTCCGCAGAGCGGGGTCAGAGCTGCCCTCTGGCTGCCCTGGTGTCCCTGACTCACGGCCCAGCCCGGGGTGTCCCGAGGCTCACTGTAGTGGTGGTACAGAGATATTCCAACAGGACTTGCGCCTGGGGTAAATGTGGTCCTTTTGCCCAAAAGAAAAATATCTCAAAAGGTACTGAACCTTCTGGGAGAGATCTGTTCTCATTTCGGGGCAATTTCAACCATGTTTCTCAAAAAAGAGAAGAAGAAAAAAGAAAGAAAGAAAAGAGAGCCAAGGAAAATCATACAGCTGACTCCCAGCTCCCAACCAGGGTCCTCCTGGGATGCCAGAGGCACTGCTGTCCCCCACCGTCTCTAACTGTCCCACCTTCCCCTGCAGCCTGCCTTGGTCCCCGTGCAGAGGGGTCCAGCAGGCTGCTGACCCGGCGAGCGAACGGCCCCGTGTGTCCTCACTCCGCAGGAGAAAGGCTCTTCCTCGCCGCTCCCCATCCCCTGCTGCCTTATGGGGCTCCAAACAGAGGGCTGGCCACACTGACATCAGTACGTGGCGACACATTTGCATGTCCTCCAGCTTCCTTAGGAACTTCACGCACAGGGAAGAGGGGCTGCGTGTCCCTGGGGCCCCAGCGGTCTTGGGCTCGTGGCTGCGGACCTGGTTGAGAAATGCAGGCTGAAGGCAGAGGAGCAAAGGACAGAGCAGGAGCTCAGCCCCGGGCCCGTCTCCCCGAATACAGAAAAGGGGGTTGATGCCCCTGTAAAGGATCCTTAGCCCCCCGCTCCCAGCGCCCCAGGGGACCGACATGGCCAACCCACCCAAGCGACGGGTGTTACAAGTACAATGCAGTCTTCTCCAGATGCCAGCTGCGGTGAGGACCAGCATCCGCGGGGGGCTCACGACTGGGGTGAAGGCAGCTGGCTCCCAGCCCCAAGCCCCGCCGAGACGTGACGGACCAGAGGCTGTCAGTGCGACGCTGTGACCTTGGGCATCCAGTAATTCTTGGTTTGGGGCCGCCTTGTGCCTTACTTCCCTGGCTCTACCTGCTAGAGGCTGGGAGCAGCCCCCCACCGACGCGGGACAACTAGAGATGCTTGGGTACAGGACACTGTCCATGTCCCCTGGGGGCCAGAATCGCCCCCACTGGAGAATAGCTGTGGCGGGCAAATCGCTGGCTTTGTGTGAGCCTCAGTTTCCCCTTTAGTAAAATGAGAGGACAGACAGCTCTCCCTCAGGCCTCACGGGGCAGGGGCCGTGGCCGCAAGGGCTTCAGGGGGACCCTGTGCCGATGCTGGGAAAACGGAGCGCTCCCCGCTGGACGGTGGTGTTCCCAGGAGCCGGAGCACACGAGACCATGTGGGCACAGGGACCTCCTGTTTGTGGCCCCCCCAACCTGGCAGGTGGCCCCTGCCATCGCCGCTGGGCATTCCCCGGCTTTGTGCTCGCCCAACAGCCAGCAAAAGCTGCTGTGCCCACACAGGGTGCTGGCTGTTGGTGGGGGTTCTGTGAGCTGTGAGGGGCCGCCCATGCCCCCCAAAGTAACAGGCTAACCGGGGAGTCAGAGGGGGCACCCAGGGAAGGAGAGTCAGGAGGGAAGGTGGGTTGCCTAGCGCAGGGGTCACGGACCCCGCACATCTACGGTGCCCAGGGCTGGCCACTCAACGCATGTGCCAGGAATGAAGGGGTGCCGGGCGAGGAGCACGGTCGGAGCGGAGGTCCCGAGGGCAGGCATCCAGGGCCTCAGGTCCCAGGGCCACCCTCTTCTTTCCTAGCAGGCCTTAACGGACATTTGGACATTCGCTGAAGCGGACACAGAGGCTCTCCTGTGGACTGCAGGCCTGGAGGGCTTCCTGGAAGAAGTGTGGGACGTCTCTGCGGGAAGGCTGTGTAGTGCTCTGCTGGGTCACTATCACAGGATGCACTGTGTCCTTCTGCCCCAAATTCTTATGTCGAATGTGACTCAGAACGTGACTGTCTTTGGACATAGGGTCTTTAAGGAGGTAATTAGGGTAAAATGAGGTCTTTGGGGTGGGCCTGATGCAATCTGACTGGCGTCCTAAGAGGAAAAGGACATCGGGACACGGACAGGCTCAGCGGGAGGACCAGGTGAGGACACAGGGCGAGCGCAGCTGGCTGCAGGCCCGGGGGGGCTGCCCACACCCAGATCTCGGGACCCCCAAGCTCCAGCCCTTTGTGGGGCAGCCCAGATGCGGAGCTAAGCTGCCTCTGGAGGGGGGCTGGGGGCGCTGGTCTGGAGGTGCTCTGAGGGGTCCCACGGATGGCGGTGGGGGAAAGCAACGTTCCTCCAGCTCTGGGAAGCCTCGCTCTTCTGGCACAGTGTCCCCCCCGTCCTCCCATCTGAGAAGTGCCTGGTGTGACAGAAGGGACCGTGCAGCCTCATGGAGTCCCCGGGGGCTGCCGGGACCCCTTCTCTCATGTGGTCTTATGGGGCCCAAGTGGGACCAACTCTCTCCCTGAAGACCATCGCATCCCCCATACAGGGCTGTCTGGGTGAGAGGGCTGGATCCGCCCTGTCCCCCCCGAAGCCTGAGGGTGCAGCAGGAAGTTCCCCGAAAGGGGGGCTGCCCGGCCTGTTCCCCAGAACCTCATCACGTCCCAACCCGTGGCACTGTGCTGGGTGGGCGGGGCTCCAGCTGAGCTCAGGGCTCCCCAGGCCCAGGGCCACCCGTCTCAGCATCTGCTGCTGGACATGGGGAATGTTCTGGTCAAGGCTGCAGGGAAGCCTGTCCGAGAGCCCCCAAGGCCAGAGCCAGCACCCAGCGAACTCTCAGGGCAACAAACCTCCGTGGCCTCAAGTGGGGCCGGGGGAGGGGCGCGCAGCCCATTGAGCCACAGATTCCCACACCTTCCTTGTGAGGTCAGTGCTATGATGCCGGGTTTCCAGGGCCAACAAGACAAGACAGGCTGGAAGGTGTCATAAACCAGATCGCGGTCTGCGGGCCTGGGGCAAGCCGATGGGGGGGCGGGGATGGAGTCTGGGGGACAGCAGACATGGCCACAGTGGGTCCGAGCCCTGGCCCCAACAGGCTCTCGGCTCCATTCACCCCATGCCCTGCAGACCCCCTGTGTGGCTGGGGGCTTGCCCTGGAGGGCCTGGGGGGCTATGGGCAGCACTGATCGGGGTTGGCAGGGTTCAAAGACGTGGTGAAATGGGGTAGACCCTGGGGTCTTGGAGTGGGCGCTGGTGGGTGTAACCACACCTTCCCCCGGGGCATTTTCCTTTGAAACAGAGCCTGATGCCTTTGAAGACACCTTGGCCCCCCATGGAGAAGGTGCTGTGAAGCCTGAGGCTGCCTCCCGGAGATGAAGCCAGCTTCAGCACCTCCCCAGTGCCCCCCCATACCCTCCCCTGCTCGCCTGAGTGTGGGCCCCGCCCCTGCCTGGCTCCGCTCGGCTTCGGTTGATAATGGGTATTTCTGTCCCAAACACCAGCTGGGCTGACCTACTCCTCCCCGTTGCTCTGGACACATCCATGCAGGGAGCTGACTCAGTGGGCCCGCTGGGGACAAGAATGGGAGGGACTCAGGAGTCAAGGGTTCTGGGATTGAGTCTAAATTCTGGGCCCAAACTGTCCCTTTTTCATTTGCGGCCTTGGGTTCTTGTTGGGACGAGGGGAAGGTGCTACTGAACGGTGTCAGGTGCCCCCCGCCCCCGACCCTGTCTTCCACGCAGACAGTAGGATTCCGTCTCTTCTAATTCCGTTAGGGCCACTCCCCTATGCGCCCCAACAGCCAGGCTTCGGGGTGTGGGATAACCTCGGTGCTTCTCACGCCCCTGACCTCCGGTAAGGCCCACTGACCCCACCTCTCTACAGATGCTCTTAATTTTAGGGAAAAAAAAATGTCAGAAAATAATGAAATCCTATTTTTGCTAATTTCTGTGTGAAATCTCGACCCCTCACGTCCCCGGCGGCCCAGCAGCCCTCAGGCAGCTCAGATCACACCGCGGGAGCCCCTTCCTGCTCGAAACACCCTTGATGGGGCTCGTGGCGTGGAAATGACGGTGCTACCAGACCCCGCGGCCCGGGCTTCCAACCACACGTGCCCACTGAGGCGGGCGCGATGCCCTCTGATCGGCTTGTCCCGTTCCGATAACCGCACCGTGACCTCCTCGGGTTCCCCTGACATCCTGCGTGTCATCTCAGCAGAACAATCTGAGGAACATTTGGGGCCTAAGAAAGGTCTGCCCCCTTCCCTCCCCGCTGCAGAGCCTCTTCTGGGGGAGGCCGCCCTCCCCGCTCCTGGCGGGCCTGTGCCACAGCTCCAGGCGACACATCTGTCTGCCTGGGCCCAGGTCTGGCCACACGCTTCCCAGAGCACTGTTCTTTACCAGCAACGGCTCAGACCCCCATCCTGGATGTCCAGGTCCTCGGCAAGCTGCCCCCCACGCCCCCACGCCCCCCCGTCTGACTTATCTGGTACCTATGCCTAAGCAAAGCATTTTTCATCCCGAAGGTGTCTGACGAGTGCTTAGCCATCAACACCCAGAAAACCAGGATGACCAGTCGTGCCTGGGAGGGGCTGGTAGGTTGGTCCTATTTTCTCCCCCATAGGGATTCCCTTTCCCCTTCTAGAATGGGAGGCCCAGCCCTGTTTTCTTGGCTCGTAGGTAGTGGCAGGGGTGAGGTCATCCTTGGAGCTCCCCAAGGAGAGGAGGGAGAAGGTGCTATTTAAACCTTATCAGATCCTTTCTGCTGGGCTGCTGCAAGGAAACTACCAGGCCCCACCCACGTGGAAGTCCCACCTCCCAACTGCCCGCAGGGGATTGGGGGGGGGCAGCTGTGAGCAGTCGTCCCCTCCAACTCCCAGGGACAGCCGCAGCAGTGAGGGAGCCCTCCAGGTCGTCTGCGGATGTGGCCTTCCTGTCAACCATCTGCTCGGTTGGCTGCATCCAACGATGGGGTGTCCGGGGTGAGCACGGCTTCCCCGGGGGTTCCAGCTGGGGGAGAGGGGATTGGGCACGGACCAAAGCTTTGGGGTCTGTAGCTCTCCACCCCCCAGCCCTGGGACGGCCCATTCCTTGGCCTCGCTGAACATCAGTGCCTGCATATATGCAAGGTGGGGCTACTGCTTTCTAGTGGGGTATAAATGCAATGACACGGGAAGCCCCCGGCCCGTGTGGCTGGCCCAAGGTGGAGTCTAGCATGGGGACACTTCCCTCCACCTTACAGGAAGGGTGCTGAGGACTGGCCCGCCGTGGGAGGCCGCCGGGGCAGTCCTGGCCAGGGACACACGGGAGCCTAGCGGACGGGTCCTACGCACGCTGGTGCTGTGATCACTGGCCAGCAGGGTCCAGGACGGCCACCAGGGTCCAGGCCGGCCACCGGGGCCTCTGGGACTCAGGGCAATCAACCTTCCTGGGAATGAGCCCTGCCTGGTAACTGGTCCCTAAGATCCTCAGCGCTATTTAGAAACACAAGCAACCTGCCCGCCATGGGGGCCCTTCTGTGACTAAGGGGGCTCCCCTACCCCAGAGGGAGTTTGGGGCCCCACTCATGGACAAGGGCAGGCTTGTTGCTGGAACAGCTGCCCTGGGACTTCAGGCCTCAGGTCAAGCTCCAACAGGCTCCCCGAGCAGGTGCTTCTCAGATGTTAACCCCCAGAAAGAACCGCACGGGGCCTCCCCACACCTGCAGGCCCGGCTCCAAGGAAGGGCAGGGGAGGAACCTCCCAGGGGGCTGGCAGGGACTCTGGGGGTTCTTACTCCAAAGAGCGGGGACCAGCTGGGGCAAAGGCTGCCCCCAGGGATACGTCCCACCCCGCCCTATGGCCGAGGTCTCTTTGGTCCTTGGGTGACCTTTAAAGAGCTTCGAAGCCAGAGGCAGTTCCAACTCTCTTTCTCCTAGCGGAATCCATGGGGGCTGCCGAGTCGGCCGAGGGGCCCCCCCAGCCATCTTAGTGATACTCAAGGACGCAGGGTCCAGACTGAGGGTAGGACCTTCCTCGCATCCCAAGCACCTGAGCACAGATCCCAAAATGAATCCCTGTAATTCCATCACCCGGGGGCCGGCTGCTGCCTGCTTTATACATAAAGTTTTATTGGAACCCAGTCATGCCCAACCATGTCTCCTCGTCCACAGCGTTCTCGAAACGAGCAGAGAAGCGGTGGCTGTTTGGGGGCCGGGGGTGTGTGGCTCCTTGGCCCCCGGCACGTACAGGGTTCTGAGAAAACCTCTTGTCTGGGCAGGTTCTTAGGCTGCCAAAGTCGGTGGCCCCGTGCGTAGCCTGGACCCAGAACCTTCCCTCTGATGAAGTACATCCGGGTCTGGACTGCTGGTGGGGGGACCCCAGGACCCTCTGCGGGAGATGAGGCCAAGCTTCCCACCGCCCTCTGACTGAGCCTTCCAGAAATATCTGCGGGATGAAGGCCGACGTGGAGACCGTTCTCCGTTTCCAGCTTTTCGTCCTCTTGCTGTGGCCGCTGCCAGCCCCGCTCGAAGGCAGGGCCACGGAACCAGAGACTAAATCCCCAGGCCTCCGCGAGGAAGCAGATCCACGCTGTCTCAGCCGGGGCTGAAGCCGTTTCTACAAACACCGGTCGCTGGAGGTGTCCCCCAGCGGCCACCGACGGCCCTGTGAGCATGGGAGCAGGGGGAGCTCTTGGGGACAGGGGCCTCTGGCAGGGGCCCGGGACCCCCCTGTTAGGTGCTCCGTCCTCCTGCTGTGCGGGCTGGAGCACAAGCGAACAGGCCACCCTCCCCTCCGTCTGGGTTTATGGGTTGGGACTCATAAAGAGAGGACGCAACTGAGACGGGGTGGGGACACCCCTGCCCCTTGCCTCAAGGGACCTTTTAAAAACTGTGGCAAGGTACACCTAAATAACACCACCTGAGTGTTTCGTCCCCCCGAATTCACATGTGGAAATCCTAACCCCCAGTGTGAGGGTATTAGGACGCGGGGCCGTGGGAGGCGATTAGGTCAGGAGCGCGGAGCCCCCACGAATGGGATCAGTGCCCTTGGAGGAGAGAACCGCGCCTTCACCGGACACCGTTACGGGTCGTCTCCACCGCTCCCAGGGGCCATTGAGCAAAGTGTCCACGCGTCTGTGCGTCCATCTCTGGGACGTTGTCTTACACAATCGAAGAACTTGGGGAACTGCCCCGCTGCCTCGGGGAACCGTTCCTAAACTGCCTCCTGGCGGTCTGAGCGCCGCAGCAAAGGCCCCGGGGAGGTCGGAATCGCTGTGGGACTCTGGGAGCCTTGGTTTTTTAAATCAGAGTGATGTCATGGTCCCCACCAGGCCACTACCCCTCGCTCTGCACCGCTGGGTGCCCAGACGCAGCCCGCCCAGCGCCCGCTGCGCCCCCCTCCTGCTCCCTCCCTGAGACCCCACTCTGGACACTGCTCATCCCCACAGGCCCAGGTCCCAGTGCGCCCTTCAATGCGGCCGGTGACGGCCAGCAGTCATCACTAGGGAGCACGGCGAGAAGAGTTCAAGAACTCACACAACTCTCAAATCTCGCCTCGAAGCCAGGTGACATGTGTGAGGCATCCAGGCCACTTTGGACAGAGGGGGACACAGAATGTCAGGGGACAGGCCAGGGGTCTTTTAGCTACAGAACAGCCAGGTAACTGCTGCTTCCTTCGGGTAAGGTTGCTTCAGATGAGATCCCTCCCCTCCTCTTTCCTCCCTTCCTTCCTCCTTCCTCCCTCCCTCCCTCCCTCCCTCCCCCCCTCTCTCCCTTCCTTCCTTCCATCTTTCCTCCCATTTTCTGGGCACTGTACTCACTGCTCTTACCTATATCCCCTCTCCTAATTCTCAAAGCTACCTTTTTAAAAGTTCCCATTATGGGGCGCCTGGATGGCTCAGCGGGTTAGGGCCTCTGCCTTCGGCTCAGGTCATGATCCCAGGTCCTGAGATCGAGTCCTGCATCGGGCTCTCTGCTCAGCCAGTAGCCTGCTTCCCTCCCTCTCTGCCTCTCTGCCTGCTTGTGATCCCTGTCTGTCAAATAAATAAATAAAATATTTTTTTAAAAAAAGTTTCCATCATGCCTAATGACAGATGGGGAGTTTTGGAGGTACGAAATCCCCGGCCGTGACCATGTGTAACTTGGCATTGGTGCTTCGACCTCAGGCCCATGGGACCCCGGGACCTGCCTCCCTGACCAGGACGCTCCGCTCCCTGCCCCCAAGCACCTGGCCGAGGGGCACACTAGCTCTGGACCCGGCACTCGGAGCTGGCCCGGAGAGGGGTTTCCGCAGAGCAGAGCCCCCGAGACCAGACCCCGCCCCGGAACAGGATGAAGGCAATGTCATGCCCCACATAAAGCTCCTTTTGTCAAATTCCTTGGCTCCGGCCAACATTCCAGTCCCGTATCAGGCTTCCGATAAGGAGACACTTCAGGTCCCTCTTTGTGCTTTGTTTTTGTCCTTGTGGGGACAGAGAGACTTTAAAAGACGCCCATGGATCTGCACACTGGGCGTTGAGGGGCCCCAAAGTGTGGGGGGAGGTTTTGTTGAGAGCCGCGCGATGCGGGGGGCGAAGTAGATTCCCCCCGTTTCCCGTGGCCGCTCTGGAGCAGCCGTTCTTTCGAAAACTGGGGAGGACCAGAGCAGACGCCTTCTGTCTCCGGCTCACACCCGGGACCCAGCTCCCTGCCTGTGGCCGGCTTCCCTCCTGAGAACACCAAGCCTCATCCCACGGGGAGCCCCGTCCCCAGCCGAAGCCCTGGCCTATGGCGGGGAGGCGCCAACCCACCTCTGTGCTCGCTGTGCCCACCCCTGCGGGCGGCTCCTGGCCAGGGCTGCCTGGCTAGGCGCTTGCTTCACTCCGTGTGGGAGGCCCTCTCGGCCCGTCCACAGGCCCGGGACAAAAGTCCCGCCGTTAGGACATTTTTCTTATGCTGGTGGGGTTGAGGGAGGATGGGGAGGCAAGGCGGTGCTCCCAGGAGACCCCAGCCACTGGTCTGGAGCCTCACGGGGGCCGACGCTCCGGGCTCGAGAGAAAGCAGTGACTACGTGGACCAGGCCCGGAAGAGCACCTGTGCCTTGAGCAAGAAAAGCAGGAAAGCAAATGGCAGAGTGGTAGGCAGAGGGTGAGCGACGCCTGGGAAGGACGCCCAGGAGGGCCCCAGCACCCGCACCCCCCATGCCTGTGCCTCTGGGGGCGGGGGGGGGGGCTGTAGACGGCTTCCTGAGCCGAGCGGGAGCACGGACGGGGGCTCTGTGGTTTTACCTGCCTCTGGGCTGCTTGAACTTCTCAAAACCAACGTACATCACTTCTGGATTTTTTTTTTTAAGTTGCGAAACAGACAAACGCATCCCCAAGGTACAAGAAGAGCTTCTGTGGCAGCTCTATGGGTGGACCGGGTTTAGCAATGACCACGTTACGCTCTGGAGCTTGGCCCTGGTCCAGGGGATGCCACGGGGCTGGCAGGCAGGAGGACAGCGGGAGGGCATCTGGCCAGGTTTGCAGATGGGAGGTCCGGGAGCCGGGTCTGGCCGCCCTGTGTCCCGGCAGCGTGGTCCTCCCTGGCAGACAGAACGGGAGCACTGGCACTCCGGTCCACCGCAAGTCCCGCCCCACGGCTAGGGCACCTTAGACGCCTGCCTGGCCCGAGAGCCCTTTGGCCCTGCAGCAGCCGCGGTAGGCAGCGGGGTAGCTCTGCCCTCCTGGACACAGAGAGACCTCGGAGCTGTCACCAACGCCGTGTCACCCAGGAGCAGGGCATGCCGCGGTCCCTTGCTCCCTGTCCAGGTCCCTGCTGCTCCAGCTGCCAGTTGCTCCCAGATGTCCCTTCTCCAGAGCTTCCGGAGGTGACCCTCACTCCCAGCAGGGCACAGCCAGGGATTTGCCTCCCCTAAAACCACCAGCCCCTTGCCCTGAGGAGCCACAAGTCTCAGTTGTCTGGCCCCCCTCCTCCGCCTGCTCACACACTGTCCATTTCCTGGGGTGCCCTTCCATGGGCGCGGGCCCCGCCTCGGCTCTGCATCTGGGGGAGTGGTCCAGGGACGCGGACGATGAGAGTCTAGAGCGAAGCCCCCCACAGATGGCGGTGAGGACCCCGCACGTGCAGCCCGGGAGGCTGATGGTGACCCTTGCACGTGGAGGGGCTTTGTTGGCAAGCTGGGAGGGGGAGGAGGAGGGGCTGCAGCATAGGTGAAAGTCACCACGCCGGAGAGGAGCAGGGGTCGGGGGTGCCCATCATAAGGACCGCACGTGAGTGGCAACGGCTTCGAAGCGGACAGCTGACCGTCTCAGATGTGTTCATCAGCCACTTAGAGTGACTGCTGGGACCTGCCAGCATCATGCCCCCGCCCCCCCCAGAAAAGGACCAGCTCTTGCACCTTGACCCTCCTTTCCAGGAAGTCCAAAGCTCCAGGCTCGGTGGGCATCTCTGGGTTTTGGAGACAGTGCGGTGCCTTGGAACAAGACTCTGACCCACGCGCCGGGGGTGGACGCTGCCAGGGCGAGGTCCGGGGAGAGAATGCGCGACAGCGGGCTAGACTGCGGCACAACGGTCCTGCTGCTCCTCGGGTCACGGGACTCGGCCAGTTTCCGTTACTCCAGGAGCTGTAACTGAGGGAGCGAAAGATGTCAGGTGAGCCTCCGCAAGACCCAGCAGGCGTGTCCAGGGCAGACCCCCAGAGTCCCAGAGCCAGGCCACTCCGGCTGGCACAGAGAGCTGCCCACTGTTCAAAGGGCAGCAGCGGGGCAGGGAGCATGAGTGTGTTGTGGGGCCTCGGGAGAGTCAGGACGTGGCCACAGGACGCAGCCAGAGGATGGGAGCGAAGTTCTGACACCTGCCTCGACATGGCATCCACGATCCTGGAGGACATGGTGCTTCTGGAAAGCAGCCGGAGAAAAAAGGCCACATTCGGTATGATCCCATGTGTACGGACTGTGCAGAAAGTACAAATCCACGGGGGGGCGGAAAGCAGCTGCTGGTCGCCCCGGTCCGCGGGGAGGGCTGGTGGGGTTGGAGCGGACAGCCAGGGCGCACGTTTCTCTCTGAGGTGATGGAAACGTCCTCAAGTGGCCCGGGTGCACACACTAAATATGCTGAAGCTGTGAGTCTGCCAAAAAGCATGCTGCGTAGGCCAGCTGTACGGCATGTTACAGGGATTGTGTTCTCTCCTTGACCGGTTCCGCTCTCGACTCTGTGCTGCGAGGGGGGCCTGGATCCCCCCGGACTGGAACCCAGGTCTCAGAATGACCCCCACTGCTTCTACAGGGCCTGGCCCTGACCTTTCTCTCTCCATCCCACGGACAGCTCTGCGTCAGGCCTGGGAACTGGAAGGGCAGGATTCCAGCCCCGGTTCCCGCTGCTGGCTGTGTGACCTTGGGCCAGTTACTGCACCTCTCTGGTTTGTCTTGTCTTTCTTCACCGTAAGTTACTGGCCGTGCCCGAGGTCTAAGACCATCGGATTGGGCGTGAAGGCTTTAACCATTTATAGGTCTGTGCTCTGCCTGTGGTTCTGCTGGAAAATAATGAGAACGTGTTATGAACATTCCATTTCTCTTTGCTTTTAGAATTCCTGGTTTGTAAATGAGGAAGACATTTGCCAGCTCCTGTCCCTCCACTTTGAACGGCCGGGAGTGACTTTCAAGGAGCTCACCGAAGAAACGGGTCGTGTCCCTGAGCGGCTCTCACCTGCGACACCCTCAGTCTCCTGCAAGGGACAGTGCCTGTGCGTTCCGGGAGCCGCCCCCTCCAGCCCGAGCCCTGACTGCTCACCCCTTTCCCTGCTGCAAGCCCCAGAGCGCTCACAGAGGGAGAGCAGAAGAAAGCCTGACTCTGTGGGAAAGTATTTTGAAATCAGCACAGAATCATCATGTTTATCCCTTGTTGCTTTTCAGAAATATGGCTGCCCGTTGGGGGATGGACCCGGTGAGCAGAGAGCAGTCTCTCCTTTGGGTTTTGTTGACTAGAGTATGACGCCCCGTCCCTTCCCGGAGCTTGGAAGCCAGGATGCAGGGATGAAGGGAGGCGCCCTCTACGTGCCCCAGACCTGTTCCTCTACCTGCTCGTTCCCCTCTTACCTCCTTCAGCTTCTCCGAGGCTGTTTCCTTTGGACACACCTCACCCTTGAAGAATTTATGACAAAATTAATGCACCAGGAGCCAGGTTGAAGGGGGCGGCGGGCGAGGCCGGCTACAGACTCTGCAGAGCCCGGTGCCAAAAAAAATTGCCGTGTTACTTGTTGAAAGCATATTAAGAATTTCAAGAGGTGGCTAGCAGAGCTTTAAGCCAAGCCTGGGGTCTGGGTACACATGCCCCGGGGACAGGTTGCCGGTGCTGTCGGCGGCGTTAGGAGCAGAGGTAACAGACAGACACCGTGCTCGTGTGTGACCCCTCCTGCGGGGACGGGCGCTCATTAACACTTCTGCCCGCCGGATCGCCGAGGCGCGCCCCTCGGGGAAGGCGCAGACACCCCTCCCGGGCTGTGTAAGCTGCACGAAGCCACCCCACGGGAAGGGCTTGGACGAACCTCATTGGGAGTTACAACAGAGCTGGGCTGGGGACATGATTCAAGGTCAATTAATGAGGCTTGAATGGAGTTACCAGCCTTTCCTGCTTGGCTTCAATGTGATAAACAGGTTTTAGAAAACATAATAAAAACAGATTTCTTTTTTTTTTTCTTCTAACAGGGCAACACTGAAGTTTGAGGAGCAGAGACAAAGTGGGTCCAAAATGCTCCATGAACAAATCAATTAAAAAATGGGCAGTGGATCTGCGTAGACAGTTTTCCAAGGAAGGCAGACAGTGGCCAACAGACACATGAAAAATGTTCAACATCACTCATCATCAGAGAAATGCCATCAACTCACACCCATCAGAAGGGCTAGTATTAAAAGGACGAGAACTAGCAAGTGTTGGTGAGGAGAAAGGAGACTGCCCGTGCACTGTGGGTGGGAATGCAAACTGGTACGGCCACTGGGGGAAGCAGTAGGGAGGGTCCTCAAAAAATTAAAAATAGAACTACCACGGGATCTAGCAATTCGACTGCTGGGTATTTACCAAAAACACGAATTCAAAAATACATTGCACTCTCGTGTTCATCGGAGCATTATTTACAATAGCCAAGATACGGAACAGCCCACGTGTCCAGCCATGGATGAGTGGATAGAGAAGGTGTGGAATGTGTGTATATACATATATACGAATGAATATGTACAACAGAACATATATGAATATGTCAATGGAATATTACTCAACCATTAGTGAATGGTTGAATAATAAATAATGAGTGCTTTCTGTTTCCATACAAATTTTAGGATTATTGGTTCCAGCTCTGTTAAAAAAGTTGATGGCATTTTGATAGGGATTGCACTGAATGTCTAGATTGCTCTAGGTAGCATAGACATTTTCACAATATTTGTTCTTCCAAATCACGACTATGGAACGTTGTTCCATTTCTTTGTGTCTTCTTCAATTTCTTTCTTGAGTGTTCTATGGTTTTCAGTGTGCAGACCCTTTGCCTCTTTGATTAGGTTTATTCCAAGGTATCTTATGGTTTTTGGTGCAATTGTAAATGGGATTGACTCCTTAATTTCTCTTTCTTCTGTCTCATTGTTGGTGTATAGAAATGCAACTGATTTCTGTGCATTCATTTTATATCTTGCCCCTTTGCTGAATTCCTGTATGAATTTTAGCAATTTTTGGGTGGAGTCTTTTGGCTAATCTACATAGAGTATCATGACACCTGCGAGGAAAGAGAGTTTGACTTCTTTGCTGATTTGGATGCCTTTTCTTTCTTTTCTGATTGCTGAGGCTCGGACGTCTAGCACTGTGTTGAACAACAGCGGGAAGAATGGACATCCCTGACGTATTCTTGACCTGAGGGGGAAAGCTCTCAGTTTTTCCCCATTGAGAAAGACCTCAAATACTCAGAGGACTGTGGAAAAAGAAAATCAAAACTGGTAGCATCACAATTCCGGGCTTCAACCTCAATTACAAAGCTGTGATTACCAAGACAGTATGGTACTGGCACAAAAACAGACACATAGATCAGGGGAACAGAATAGAGAGCCCAGAAATGGACCCACAACTCTATGGTCAACTAATTTGACAAAGCAGGAAAGAATATCCAGTGAAAAAAAGACAGTCTCTTCAACAAATGGTGTTGGGAAAATTGAACAGCCACATGCAGAAAAATGAAACTGGACCATTTCCTTATACCACACACGAAAATAGATTCCAAATGGATGAAGGACCTCAATGTGAGACAGGAATCCATCAAAATCCTTGAGGAGAACATAGGCAGTAACCTCTGTGACCTTGGCCGCAGCAAATTCTTGCTAGAGAGGTCTCCAAAGACAAGGGAAACAAAACCAAAAATCATCAAAATAAAAAGCTTCTGCACAACAAAGGAAACAGTTGACAAAATCAAAAGACAACTGACAGAATGGGAGACTATCTTGCAAATACCTTATCAGAGAAAGGGCTAGTATCCAAAATCTATAAAGAGCTTAGCAAACTCAACACCCAAAGAACAAAGAATCCAATCAAGAAATGGGCAGAGGACATGAACAGACATTTCTGCAAAGAAGACACCCAGATGGCCAACAGACACATGAAAAAGTGCTCCACATCACTGGGCATCAGGGAAATACAAATCAAAACCACAGTGAGATACCACCTCACACCAGTCAGAATGGCTAAAATGAACAAGTCAGGAAATGACAGATGCTGGCGAGGATGCGGAGAGAGGGGAACCCTCCTACACTGTTGGTGGGAATGCAAGCTGGTGCAACCACTCTGGAAAACATCATGGAGGTTCCTCAAAAAGTTGAAACTGGAGCTACCCTACAACCTAGCAATCATGCTACTGGGTATTTACCCTAAAGATACAAACGTAGTGATCCGAAGGGGCACGGGCACCCGAATGTTTATAACAGCAATGTCCACAGTAGCCACACTGTGGAAAGAGCCCAGATGTCCGTTGACAGACGAACGGATAAAGATGATGTGGTATATCTACAATGGAATGTTACTCAGCCATCAAAAAATGACATCTTGCCAATTGCGATGACGTGGATGGAACTAGAGGGTATTATGCTAAGCGAAGTAAGTCAATCAGAGAAAGGCAATTATATGATTTCACTCATATGTGGAATTAAAGAAACAAAACAGAGGAGCATAGGGGAAGGGAGGAAAAAATAAAACAAGATGAAATCAGAGAGGGAGACAAACCATGAGAGACTTTCAACTCTAAGAAACAAACTGAGGGTCACTTGGGGGATGGGGTATAGGGTGACAGGCATTAAGGAGGGCATGTGATGTCATGAGCACTGGCTGTTACATAAGACTGATAAGTCACTGAACTCTACCTCTGAAACTAATAATATGATATTTGTTCATTAATTGAATTTAAATTAAAAAAAAACAAAATTTAGCTTTTAAAAACTACAAATAAGGGGCGCCTAAGGTGGCTCAGTGGGTTAAGCCTCTGCCTTCTGCTCAGGTGATGATCCCAGGGTTCTGGGATCAAGCCCCGCATCGGGCTCTCTGCTCAGCAGAGAACCTGCTTCCTCTCTCTCTGCCTGCCTCTCTGCCTACTTGGGATCTCTGTCTGTCAAATAAATAAATAAAATCTTAAAAAAATAAAAATAAAAATAAAAACTACAAATAAGTGTTTATAGAAAATTTGGGTCATGCTGTCTATAAAACTTTTTTTCGCAGACCATGAAAATTTCCCGTATTAAATATTCTTCTGCATCATTTTTTTTAAACCAACTAGAATTTAAATAAAAATTTGAAAGGAAAAAATAAATAAATATTCTTATGCATCGTTTTTGATGATTACAAACTATTTTATTATATGAATTTACCATAACTGATTTAAGTGGTATCCAATTATGGGTGGTTTTCAATTCTTTGTAACTTTTTTTTAAAAAAGATTTTATTTATTTATTTGACAGAGATAGAGATCACAAGGAGGCAGAGAGAGAGGGGGTAAGTAGGCTCCCCGCTGAGCAGAGAGCCTGATGAGGGGCTCTATCCCTCGACGCTGAGATCATGACCTGAGCTGAAGGCAGTGGCTCAATCCACTGAGCCACCCAGGCGCCCCTCTTTGTAACTTTTTTTTAATTGCAAATGTTTTGATTTTAATAATTCCTGAATGAGTTTGTTTAACTTGGAACTTGTGCAAAATAAGGGAATTTTAAGAAAAAAAGGTAGTATTTTGGCAGAATTCGATTGGGATTACATGGTCACACGGAGAGTCCCACGTCTGAGGAGTTCAGGGACGCACAGAGCATGTTGATCTTGGGACACAATGGCTCCCTTCCCACTTGTGTCTGGGAAACAGTGTGATTGAAGGAGAGACAGGGAAACCTTGGCCTTGGAGTCTTTCTCCTTGACACTGGGGTCAACCTACCAATTCTCTCTTTCTTCCCCTGTCCTTTCATCCTGAAGGACAAATGCTTATCTGCTGTTCCCATGTCTTGACCGCAAACATCCATGGACAGACATGTCACCCTATGTTGGGTCATTTCACCTCCAGTTTTTACCCACTGATCTTGTGGACGACATGACTTCAGCGTTGTTAATGTTCAGCCGGACAAAGTGGTAAGAATGTGCGGCTTGTCGGGGAGACCACTGGGATACACACACACACACCATGGCCGGCCATCGACTTCCATGGCCAGACCTCAGTCACAGGGAGGGGGCTGGGGACAATGGCGTCTTTGCTGGGCACGGCTGTATGCTCAGACGAGGAAGAGGACGGACGAGGTGTTTAGCACTGGCTCAGGGGAGGTGGGCGCTCCATCCAGAGGGAAGGGGGTCTCCGTGCTCCAGGCGCTGGGGGCTGTGGAGCGGGGCTGCCTGTGAATCCGGAAAATTAGGTGTGGAGCCCAGGTTGCAAGTCTGCAGTTAATGATCAACTTTGTCCTCTTAGAGGAGAACCTCAGTCTGCCCAGGAAGGCAGTACTTTTTTTAAGAGTTTTTTTTTAATAGTAAGAAGGCTTAGAATTAAGTGTGGAACCAATGGGGTGAATCAACATATTAGTATTGGGGGGATAAGTTCACAACAAACATCTGGGCAGGCCTGGTACTTAAAGTGTTCGGAAGGCTAAGAGCAATTGGCCCATTAGAGTAACGGTCAGATCGGCCTTGTGATTTGGGCTTAAATTGTGTCATTAAGTAATTGGTTTTAGATGTGTGATGTCATTGGCAAAGAAGAAGAGCATTTTGCTAAACCTGTACACGATGTCGGAAATTCACTCGATATTCACCCCGTCCCAACTTGTTAGATGTAGCAACCTCGGTACCGGGAGGCTTTATCTTCCTGGAGCCATTGCAAGTAATGTACAAAAAATAATACTTTCGCGATGTAGCTTAAAATGTTTAAGGGACTCGGACTTCTGGCGTCTGTAAATACTGATACTTCGGGGATTTTTTGTAGTTCAAACTGAGTTGCTCCGATATGGATCAGATGAAGTTCCCAGAAGTGATCTTAAAATTTCCTTAGTTTACATTAAAATGACTGGGTCTGCAGATCGAACTTCAAAACCGAAGGAAAACCAGATGTTAAAATGTGAAACAATACATTTGATATTAATCTGAGATTTTAAACCACCCATGGTCTTTGTTGCCACAAAAGCATGTCTCAAGGACATCCCAGGCCTCACTGATGGTTTTCCTCCACCCCATGGCTTTCAGGACCTCGCTCCCAGGATGGGTCCTCCAAGGGTGCACCCTGCTCGTGCCCTTCCCACCGGGTCACCGCTCATCGGAGGGGTTTCTGTGGGCATTGGATGGTTCCCCGCGGTTTCAGGTGGAAAATATGGCTTCCTGGTTGAATGCCTTTAAGACCGTTCTGTGAGATAACAGGTATTTTCTCCAAATCCACCTGGGTCTGATGCCTCATCCTGCCTGAAGTCTGGCCGCCGGGAGGAGGGTTAGGACCTCTGTGCTCTGCACCTGGGCAGAAAGTCCTTTCTAGGGGTAAAGCTGATGCACTTATTAAAACTCAGGAATGTTTGTCACGAAGTGACTCACTTGGGTGTTTTTTACCAAGCTATTTCTCGCTGCATTCGAGTGTGAGTGTTCAAACGTGGGGTCTTTTTTTGGATTGGAGGAAAAGACGGCAGCAAACACGAGTTCAATGAACCAACAGGCACGCTGCCTTGCTCGCTGCGTGTGAGTGATGGAGACTCCCAGGGAGGCAAGAAACGGGAACGCTGTGTTCCTGCGGATCCTATCTGAGCATCAGGACAAGGGGGCATCAGTTTGCCTGGGTTTCCAGTAGGACTCAGATGTTCTCCATACCCTGCAGCTGAGCTGTGAGAAGCCCCTGGAACCCTTGCCCTTGGCAGTTTCCTTTGGCTCTCCGCACCACCAAGCCCGGAGGGGAGAAGACAGAGCCAGTGAAAGTCTGTCTGGCTCCCTTACCCCGAATGTTAGCTCCCACCCCAGGGAAGGGACTCCCCTGGAGAAGCACCCTCCCCGACCATGAACTTGGCCTTGCCCCGGGGGCTGCAAAGACCGGGCTCCAGCGAGCTGTGGGGCCCTGCGCAGCCCTGGGACCTGCCATGCATGGTTGTTCTTGAGTTGCTCTTCGCAAGCGATGAATTTTGTGCAAGGGGAAGTAGATAAAAACTGCATCTTCGGGCGCGATATTTGAGCACCTCCCGGTGCCCAGGCGCTTCTTTGCCAGAATCATTCCTTTAGGGTCAACCATTGCTTTCCCCTTGTGGGTATATCCTGGGAGGCAGTGAGGTCCTCGCGGAGCTGCTTACTAGCCCCAGGATCTGGGGGCCTCGGTGTCAGACACCTGAGTCTGTGTCTTGTCCTCTGTGGCCGTGTGACCCCAGCAAGGCTCAGCTTATCCGGCCTGGATTTCTTTTCTGGAACCAGCCCTGGTAACAGCCAGTATCGCACGTCTCGCTCACACCGCACCCCCCACGTGCAGGGAGCCCTTGCCGACTCCCCCTGCAAGCCAGATGGGAGCCCGGCCTTGCGCCACCCTTGCCACTGTCCGACCCTGGTCGCCGCCGCCAGCCTCACGCAGACGCTCACTGTAACAGCCCCCCCAGCCGTGCCATGTGCCCTCCCCTTCGTAGAAGTGAGTCGGGTTCTCCATTCTCCGCCTGCTCAGAGCTCCCCAGTGGCTTCTACCTTCACACAAAGCCGTCGCCAACCCCCTTTCCACGACTTATGCAACCACAGACCCATTGTTCTCACCCGGGGATGGCAGTGAGCGCCCCGAGTCTGGTGGAGAGCCAGCACGCGCCGTTCCTGAGATCCGCTCCCAGAGATTCTGGCACGGTCAGTCTGGGTCGGGCCGAAGTCCCCATGTGTGGCTGCTGCTGGTCCTCGCCCCGAGCCGGGTTCCCGCGCGGTCATCCGTTCCATGCACCTCCCCCAACCCCACCTCGGGACCCACAAATCCCAGAGTTCTATCGCTTGCGCGGGCCCCTCCTCTTGAGTCTGGCTGGCTCCGTGACGCCCTTCCATCTACAGATGGTGCCCAAAGTGGCATTTGCTGGCCTAACGAAGCCTTAAGAAGACTGGGCAGGCTGTGAGTGCCCCGGGGCCACCTGCACAGAGAAGCCTGGCCTCCCAGCTGGCCCAGCACAGCCACACCAGGGGCCCCGCCCTGGCACACCCGCCGAGGAGCCCAGATGGGACTGCAGACTCCTGAGAAGATAGGATGGCTTTGCTCCATTGTCTCCCTCTGCGACCTCTCAGCCGGGCCACCACTGCCCTCCAGCAACACTGGCCTTTTCACTGTTTCTCGGTCACTAGCCGTGTGCTCCTGCCCCTGGACCTTTGCACTGGCTGGTCTCCAGCCAGAATTTGCCCTCCCCCACCAGCCGCTTGGGGTCCTCCCTCACCACTCCAGGTGCCTGCTCAAATCTCACGCGAACACCGAATTTAAACAGTGTGATCCTCCCCGACAGTCCCTCTCCCCGTCCGGCTTCCTCTCTTTCAAAGGACTTTCTCCATCTGACTCACAGATTCACCACAGATTCACTGCTTGTGTGTGTGTGTCCGTCTCCCCCGTGAGAATGTGAGTTCCGGGAAGGGCCGGCTTTCTCGGGGCTCTGTTGGCGCGCAGCAAGAACATGTTTGGGGGCGAAGGGGAGGAAGGAAGGCTGGCCTACAGGTGGTTCTGTGAAACACCTGGCAGGTGGCCCATCACAGCCCTGTAACTTGAAGTCCCTGTTCCATAGATGCCCTTGTCTAATGAGCAAGGCAGGCCGCAGGGCAGCTGAGACCCAGGCAGGCAGACGAAGGGCAGGGAAGGGCCAGCGGAGGGGAGAGAGCGTTGAAGGTGGGCCGAGCTCACCTTGATTTTACATGGGCCTGGCCAGGCCCCAGACCCTGGGCCTCATCCTGAGTGATGGAAGAGGCCGCCTCCCTGTCCTTTGCAAACCCACAGCTTCTCTAGCACACCGGCTTGTGGACCGAGGTTCAGGACTGACAGCAAGAAGAGGAAAGCCCCCACCCAGCGGGACCAAGGGCCCCCTCACAGCCCACAGATCTCTGCTGTGCAGACGAGGCTCGGCCCTCACGCGTTCAGGGGAGTTGGGACTTCCCAGGAGAGCGCCAAGCATGCATGCGACTTCTGGAGCTGCAGTTCTCAAACTCGGTGCCCAAGAAACCCCTGAGATTTTGTTCACACACAGATGCCTGGGCTCTCCCTGATTCTCATTCCAAAGGCCCGGGCCCAGGCTCCCAGGGGACTCGGAAGCTGGTGTTCCCTGGACTACCCTTTGAGCTCAGCTAGTCCTTTGGAACCCACAGCAGCAGGAGGCAAGGAGCCAGCAGGCCCTCCAGTTCCTCTGCTTGTCCTCTACTGGTCTGACCTCCCTTTATGAAGCTGACCCAGCTTTGGATTCTTCCTTCAGGGCCCATGCACGGCTGTCTGCCCCATGGTCTCCCCAGCGGAGACTCGCCAAATATCAGAGGGGTGCAGAGAGGGGCCTTGGGGTCATCTCCTTGTCCCCCAACACCCTCAGCTCTGCAGAGGAGCAAATGGAGTGAATAGGTCAAAGCAATGGAAATGGAGAAAGTCCTTTGGAGATGGGTAGGGCGGGAGAGGAAGCTCGCCGTGAGAAGCCAGGGCACTGTCCCACGTGTATTCTGCTGGGTGCGTCCTGGGCTCTGCCTCTTGGCTGGGAACTGGAGGGAGGTCTATGTTTGTCTGAGTGACCCCAGGACTTAACATGGGCCTTGAAAAGTCAGCACTGGCTGGAGTCTTGGAGGGATAGATGGATAGATGAATGAATGGATGGGTGGGTGGGGGGATGGGTGGATGGGTGGGTGGATGGGTGGATGGGTGGATGGATGGATGGATGGATGGGTGGATGGATGGGTGG
>ML111664.1:0-38626 GCA_003697995.1 Taxidea taxus jeffersonii
GGAAAGGTGCTCTTTCCCTGTGCTCTGTTCCTCTGCCAGCTCTGATGGGGTAACCTTGAGGCAAGTTACTTAGCCTCTCAAGGTCTCAGCTTTCTGGTTCTTAAAATGAAGGAGTTGAACTGGATACTCTTCAAAGTTGAGTTGAGACAAACCCTGTCATTCATAAAAAAATGTTTAGATGACAGGAAGGCTTTTTCTTCTCAACCATGCAACTGTGGAGATTTTCCTGTGAATGATCCACTACCAGAAACGGGACTCAGTTTCTGTCATCCACCTCTCTAGAGAGTGTGGGCAGCGGCAGGAGGGTCATTAACAAGCTTTCGCTTCCAACAGGTGGTTATAGCCTACTCAGAATAAGGAGAAAGAAAATCAACAGCACAAAGATAGGACATGTTAAGAAAAAAAAAAAAAACACTTTTTTCTTAGTTCACAACAAAAAATATAAGGAATAAAACCAAATCATTTCATCAACAAAGTATATGCAGATAGAAATTCCTTTCTCCCCATACCCATACTTTTTGGTATATAGTACAAAAAACCTAATAGAATCCTTGGGGTTTTATTAGGAATTTCATTGTTGAGGTCTTTGAACATAGTTGGAAATTTTCTGGGGAGTAAATAAGCCATATCCCAGAACCCCAGTCCCTTTTAGAAAATCGTGCCTCTTTTCCATACCTTCACCTTATTTCGTAGCTCACTTTACCTAAGGGAGAAGGTGACACCAAGTATCTGGCCTTATGCCTTTCTTTGAGGATTTGATGAATGTGGGTGGGGGTTCCGCTCTTATATGTAAAATCCCTGATAATAATTAGTAGGTTTTGAGAAGCTTTGGTCTGTGGAGAAAAGATACCAGGTAAAAAGCAATTAGGCAAGGAAAATAGATGTACCAAATGGGTCAAAAGTGAAGACCTTCTAAATGTGCACCTGTGTAGTCATCAACAGCATTGCCCCTTTAAAAACAAGCCACTGGTAGGTAGTTCCAGTTACCCAGGATGATGCTCTATTTCTTTCTGATAGTTATGTTAATCTTGTTATTAGAGAATTCATATCAGTGATCCACTATCCTTGGTCTGTGTAATTCTTCCTTGAATTCATATCTATACCTCTAATATTTACATCTGCCTTGCTCTATAAAATATTAATGGCAAAAAGTTGCGTGAGAAATCAGCAGTCTTGTAGGAGCATAACTAATTTATCTAGGTTGCCAACTGAGAGATTTCTGGAAAGTCATTTCTTCATCACTCATCTGGGAGACAGTATGACTGGTGATAAGATCATGCGTGGCTCTTCGAGATGCCGAAGCAAAATTGGTTTTAGTACTTTAGTAGAGTGACCCCTTCGTTAAGCAAAGAGGAAATCCCTCATGTTAGCATCATTCAGAACGGAGTTTCATACTAAAAAATCAGCTTCAGTAAAACAAGCTGGCGTTCACTTGAATATGTAATGAAGCTTTCATCTTGGTAGGCTGTTATTCTCACATAATAATAAATGTTCTTGCATTTTAGTTTTATTATTATAGAGTTGATCTTAATTATAGCAGATCTTAGAACTTTATAGACAGGACTAACAATGGAAAAATATCTCTGCACTCACATCATCAAAGACAATTCTAATGAAATAATGTTGTTCTATACAGGTCATTAGAGAAGTAAAACGAATGTTGTCCTTTTGTTCAGCTCTTTCCTTACCTCATTGTTGAAAACATGGAACTGCTGAAAGTTACGGTATATCATTTTCATAAAATATGAGTTGTTGAAGAGCTAGTCTCCAGCAGGCACTCCACATTATTTTTTCCTATTCCCTCAAATCCAAAATATTGCTCATCTAAACTTTCTGTGTTAATCACTGATACATTAAGTCTGAGGCTGCAAGATGCCCAGTAACTCATAACCATCTCAGGACTTGTTCACCTTAGGTCAGTTTCTCAGTTCCTGAGCTGGTGGCCACTAGCACGAAGTCATCATATGTTGTGACTGTGCAGAATTCATGAGAAGGAAAGCAAGAGATGTTACTGCAAGAATCTGGGCTAAAAGCCACCAGATTTTCAACACTGGTTTTCCTTCCTCCTCCTTTGCCGTCTCATTTTAGTAGGGAGCTAAGTTGCCGGTGACATTCAGTTGGAGGTTTTCCACCCCAAACAGTGGCCCTGGCGGGGGTGGGGGGGGCAGAAATGGCACAAAATGCTCTGGGAGGAGAGAGAGGGATCCTGAAGTCTGACCCTTGGGAGGTGTCCCTTGGGCTGACTCCTGATGGGCCAGGAGGAGTTTCCGAGCAAAGCAGATGGTGGAGAGACTTTCTAGTGGAGGGAGGGAGTGTAGGGTTCTAAGTCAGTGAGAAGACAAAGACCATAGCGTTTTCGAGAACTCTGGTATATACTGAGACAGCTGAGACATAAGTTGGGAAGGAAGTGTTGGCTAAGAACTCTGGCTGGATGCTTAGCCAGGAGCCTGAGGAGGAAGGGTGCTCTGTGCTCGGCCAAGGAGAGTGGTTGGTGTCCTGCAGCCAAGAAGAGATACTGAATATTCTGGAAAAGGGAGTGTCACTGACAGGTTTGCTGCTGGTGAAGAATGGATTAGGGACATGACAGAGGAGAGAGGGAGGCATGCCCCCAAGATTTCTAGCGAGGGTGTCTGGTTGGAGTCTCTGAGGAAGAGAGTATAGGAGAAATGAAGGTGAGGTGAGGATGGGGGTGTTGTCAGCTCAGGTATCATGAACATGCCCCATAGTTTCAAATAAATGGTTTTAAATGCTGGAGGTCAACCTTTGAGAAAGATTAGGAAATCATCAGTATATAGTGGGTAATTTGAAGGATTTCTGAGTTTCTTTCGAGCTCTTAAATCCTGTGGCTCAGTGAATAGTCTCTTAGACAAATACGCAATTATGGAAGTCTAAAATTAGTAATGGCCTGTATTAAGTGATTTGATGATACTGTGTAGCTACTGCTCTCACTGTTGTGATCAGTAAATAAATCATAGCCTTATGCTGACATTGGAAACCCATCAGAACAGATTTACTGCATGTCATCTCTGTGTTAGATGTTACAGGGGAGAGTCAGTTTTTTATTTATTTTTTTAAAGATTTTATTTCTTTATTTGACAGACAGAGATCACAAGTAGGCAGAGAGGCAGGCAGAGAGAGAGGGGGAAATAGGCTCCCTGCTGAGCAGAGATCCCGATTCGGGGCTCGATCCTAGGACCCTGAGACCATGACCTGAGCATGACCTGAGCGGGTTAAGCCGAGGCAGAAGCTCAACCCACTGAGCCACCCAGGCGCCCCAAAATGGAATGTTTCTAAGATTTTTATTTTCATTTATTTTGGAGAGACGGGGAGGCAGGCTCCCTGCTGAGCAGAGAGCCCGAGGTAGGACTCGATCCCAGGACCCTGAGATCATGACCTGAGCCGAAGGCAGAGGCTTAACCCACTGAGCCATCCAGGCACCCTGAAAGTCAGTTTTTTAGATGTGAAATAATGTCATTGAGTTTTGGTTCAAGTTGAGGTAGGAGATAGAGGCAAAAAAAAGGGCAGAAATAAGATTTGTCAGTAAGCTCAAAAAGTGTGGTTTAGGAATAATACAGTGAATTTGGTTTCAGGCTTGATAAGTTTGAGATTAGAGTAAAAGATGAAATGGAAATAAGAAGGATCCTAGCTGGAGATAAAGCTTTGGGATTCATTCCGAGGACCATGGTATTTGAAGTCCAGAATGTCTGGAAAGGGTAGGACAGGGCAGCACTAAGGAAGCAGCAGGTCCCAGGGAGCCCGAGCCCTGGCAGACCCCATCTTCAGACTGTGGAAGGATGAAGGCTAGCCAACATGGTTAAAAGTCAATCAAGAATAATACTCTGGGGCTCCTGGGTGGCTCAGTGGGTTAAAGTCTCTGCCTTCAGCTCGGGTCATGATCCCAGGGTCCTGGGATCGAGCCCCACATCGGGCTCTCTGCTTAGCGGGAAGCCTGCTTCCTCCTCTCTCTCTCTCTGCCTGCCTCTCTGCCTACTTGTGATCTCTGTCTGTCAAGTAAATTAATAAAATCTTAAAAAAAAAAAAAAGAAGAATACTCCATCATGGGATATGGAAAGAGAGAGTTCAAAGAGGGAGTTGGCCAGCTTGGGACGTCAAGGATGATGGTGGCTGACTGGAAAATGATGATCAAATTTATGGACAGGTCACCCATTGGTGGCCTTTCTCAGAGGAGCTTTACAGAATAAGGACTGAGAAAGTGAGTTTGTAGGTCAAGAAGGAATGGGGGGAGGAATAATAATAATAATAATGGTTGGCCCGTAGTGTATGCTTCCCATGTCACATGCGAGGCAGTGTTCGAAGCACTTTATACATGTTCTTTTGTTGAGTCCTCCCAGTAATTTTAAGACTATCCCAATGTTACTAGTAGTAGTGTGGTTACTAGTTTGTTTTTTACTGATGAGGGACATGAAGAACAAAGGCAATGCATATAGATAGTTCTTCTGAGATGTTTTGTAGCAGTAGAATGAATGGGAAAGCACAGTAGGTGACCTTACAGTGAAGAGAACGCTTTTCCAGGAGATTTTAACATGTTCGAAGTCAGGGAAGGGAGAGTAACTGAGGAAGCTAGAGAAGGAGGAACAGGTAGGACTCAAGGGAGGAGAGCCTGGTAGGGAAAGAGCCCAGCCTTGAAAGAAGGGACAGTTTTGTTTGAGCTGAGTAAAGTAAAAGTGGGTAGTGCCTCATCGTTTACAATTCAGAAGCGAGACACTCTCTGGGCTTATGCTTGATTGTGTTGGAAAATTAGAAAGGGAAGTGAAACAATTCCCAAATCATCATTGCGTTCATTTTCTTTTTCTTCTGGAAGGTTTCCTGATTGGACATTAAACAATTTAGAAAGAGCAGGGCCCCCTGGCTGGCTCATTTGGAAGAGCATGTGATTTTTGATCCTCGGGGTCATGAGTTTGAGCTCCGTGTTGGGTGTAGGGCTTACTTAAATAAATAAAACTTTTTTTTTAATTGAGGAAGAGCAAAGTTCAGTTTTATTAACTCCTCCAAACTAAATTCCGTCAAGGGCTACTTAACTTACCATTTTTTAAAAAATCATTTGTTATCTTCCCATGTACTTGGATGCAGCAATTGCATTTTCATAATTGTTTCTCCAAAAGCCTGTATTTGGGGAGCGTGTAATCCAGAAGCAGAGAGGACAGAACCTGACAGATGAAAGCCTGTGGTATGGCAGTAAACCAGGAAAAGGGGAAGGGGAGCGAAAAGGCGAAGTCAGTCACTTACAGTCGGTCACTGTAAGGGTAAAGAAGTATGTCTAAAAGTCTGTAGCTTCATAATTGAGACATCACTCTTATGAGAACATTTTTATTGGGGAAAAAAAGGCATAAGACCAGTATCGTCAAGTTTTTAGAGAACACGTGAATTTACAAGTCGGCCACTGGCTAACGGGGGGCGGGGGGGTAGCATTGACCTTTAGGACCTTGAGTGGCTATAACTTGGTGACTGGAAGTCTTGTGAATAGGTCAGACTGGATGGGTACACTGCTGAACTCATCAGATTCTCTGTCTACCCTCCCCCTCCTCCTCCTCTCCTTCCCCTCCTCCTCCTCTTCCTCCCCTCCTCCTCCTTCTCCTCCTCCCTCTCTCTCTCTCTCTCCTCTCTTCCTGAAAATGCTGTTGAGATTTGTCCAAGGTTATCTATAGGGATGAATAAGCGACCTCTGCAGAAAGAACTGTGAGCATTGACCATGATTCAGAAAGGTGACCATACTTTGCCGGGTTTCCCTGGTAGGAGAACGTACTCTCCTTAGAAGTAAAGGGTTGGAAGCAGGCAGAAAACAGACAGTGGCAATTCCTGCAGCTCTTTCTGTTCGAAAACATTTCCTGAGGAAAAGTACATGTTTTCTCACAGAGCCCAGCCTTTGTCTATGAAGACATTGTCATCAAAACATTTTATTTCTATGTAAAATGTTTTAGAAGTTCATTCTGTGTAAACATGATCATCTCATACCAGTCGAGGTATGTCGAGCACCTCTGTCGATCCATTAATATCTGGTGTTTGTCAGTCTGTGTTTTGTGTCTGATGTGAAATGTCTTTTTTGCAGATATTGATGAATGTGTAAACAACACTGTGTGTGACAGTCACGGGTTTTGTGACAATACGCCCGGCTCCTTCCGCTGCCTCTGTTATCAGGGCTTTCAGGCCCCACAGGATGGGCAAGGGTGTGTGGGTGAGTGTTTAGATTTCTTTCCACAACATGTTTCACGTCCCCACCTACTGAAATGCAGCCCTAGTTACCAATAGCAGGAGAGACTGTAAGCAAGGTAATTTGGATAGAATTTCACCCTTATCCGATTTGGTGACCCAGTTTGGGGGTGTGCAGAAAGATAGCCTCTGAACTTGCTCAGGGCATTAGGAAATAAAGAAGAAGAACTGAATTCCATGTATATTAAAAAAAAAAAAAGAACATCTGTTGAAACTCTGAGCTGTGGCTAACGGAGCCCTTCTGCAGAGTCCCGCCTGCGCACGCAGCTGTCTGGTGTGCGGTATGGCTTGTGGGTCTTCAAGATGTACCTCTTATGCAGTGCAGTTAAGGAAAAGTGTTGGCAGGAGTTTCATTTTCCAGGAATTACACCAGTAAAATGATGCTTCGGATGGTGCAACTCCGTTTCTCCAGTCTGTCTGGGTAAATGGAGCTGGAAGGCATCCTGAATATCATCAGATGTCCTGGAACAGGGTCCAGCCCATGCTCCTATAGACAACACATTTTATATCTCATTTTCTGATCAGCTGTAATTGCTTTAAATCAAAATCATTATGAAACATTTGCAATAAGAGCCATGACCGGGGAAGGAAGAAAGGCTATGAAATTCAGAACATCACAGGTTAACGAGGCTTTTCCTTTATGCTTACCCTGTTCATTTCAGAGCAGGCACTGTCTCAGGAGGAGTCCGTAACTTCTGAGTTTGAACGTCTGCTATTCCAAGCACTAATTCGTTTCCCGTCCAGATTAAACGGGGGAAGCAAAATTGATTTCCCCAAAGTTTAGTGGTGAAATCGCCCCCGTGAGTACTCACCACTTTAAAACTAACACTGTCATCATTGCCGGTTCCAACTCCTGCTTTAGTCTCCTTTGCGCTAAAACGCAGGCAACGAAAACCATCTAAATGTTTTGACAAAACAAGTCAGGTGACCTGGATGCCACCTCCCAGCCTCAGCACCTCCTTCTTCACCTTAAATGCTCCCGCGACGTAAGTGTAAAATAGCGTGTGGCTGCCCACGGGCTGTGCAGTGATCGGGCCGCTGTTTGCTGCTTCTGCTGGAGACATCTTCCCAGCGTCCCCTTGCCTGAGTGGGGTTTCATCCCACTGCCTCCTGAGGATCCTGTCCCCCTCCTCCCAGACGCTGTCCCCACTCCATCTTTCTCCCTCCAGCTCAGCGCTGACCCCTCCTCCTGCTTCCGGAACACCTTTCGAGGATTCAGTGACAGTACTGCCGAACTGTGGGGCTGTCATTAGCACAGACGGCCTGCAGCTGCCTTCTCCGAGGCCTCCAGAGCCCGTGGTTGAGAACCTTGTGTGTCCTTCCCGGCTGGGACTAATGGCTGGCCTGTTGTAGGTGCGCGGCCGATTTTAACTGTGACCTGCTGAGATAGCAGATGTCCCGCCGCTGACTCCGTGTCCGCCCCTGAGCCCCCGGTAGAGGTTCACGTCTAACCAGTCCGATGAGCACAGCAAACCCATCCTCACATTCTGTCTCAGCCCACAAAACACCACCTTCAAAGGGGGGACATTTGCTATCATTTTACCGAACTCAACAGGTGTCATTTCATCTGTTTATTCACTCTCCCCAATCAACTGAGGATCTACCATATGCACCTCCTGCTGGGTGTTCTGTAGGATTTGAGAGTCAACTCAGCCCTGAGAGCAAACTTTGGCCATTATGTTTCCTCTGCTTGGACTCTGCCTGCGCCTATCCCCTCACTCCCCACACCCCGCCCCCTGATCCCTCCCATCAGCCCCCTGCCAGCTCTGCTCCTTATCACTCCCTCATCCTTAGCTGGAACTTGGCTCCAATATCACATCCCTAACCCACCCCTTCCCTGAAGGTCCACTGTTCCATGCTTTCCTTGCACTTTTCATTCTTAGCACTTACCATGGCTTGTGAGATCGTCTGGCTGATTTCCCTGGCTTGACTGTAAGCTCAGTGAAGGCAGGAGTTGGGCCCGCCTGCGTCATTGTTCCCCCAGTGCCTGGCCCGCAGAAGTAAACTAGAAAGTACTTTTTTGATTGAGTGAATTCATTCTCGTGGGAAAGATACCAAGAGTCGTGTAAATAATACAAGTTAGAAAGTAGAAAGTTCCATTTGACATTTACCAAATTGATAAATGTGACCTGGCAAATTTCTAAAGTCAATTTTTCTGGTCTAAATTATGACTGTCTAGGTTGATTAAATATGCCAGCTCTCTGCTTTCCTTCATGTTATAATACCTTTCATAAGCAAAACCCAGCTCATTAGGTTTATATCTGTTTATATACAAAGTGAAACGGAAAACTGAGGTAATTATCCAAATAAGTCAGGATTCATAAACTTTTTGTCCAATTAACTGGCTATAGCAAGTGAAAATAAGATTTTTTTTCCCTAAATGATTTGGATAATATTTAACGTTATATAATATTTAACTTTGAATAAACCCTCTCACAGTGCCCTCATGAGAGCTGATGTTTGTACGTGTTTAAGGCATAAAACACGGGAGCATTTCAGATGTCAATTCATGTAATTTGTTGAACTGGGCATTCCCTAATACAATTTCTTTGGACGAGACACGTTAAAATGTAGTGTTGGGCAAGGTCAAACATTAGAATTAGCCCTTTTTAGGGCTATGTGCTTACAGAATATTGAATAAAGTGTACTCAGCAGTAGATTCCTGGGCTATGTTTTAGGTAAGTATTAAGTACAGACGAGGAGCACTTAGCAAAATAGAAAGGACCCCCAGAACACCCGCACAATTTTTAAAGGCACAGCCCGTGATAAGTTCCTGGAATAGTTTGTTTCGTGAGAATGACTAACATAACCTGGTGAGTATCTACAGGGGTCTTTCCTTCATTTCCCAAAGGGATACACAGCCTGATTTCTGGTTGTTAAAGTGTGGACGTTTTGGCTACTAGGGAATTGTATTTTCAGATATATGAATAGATTGAAAACAATTTTGTAATGAGTGTAAGAAAGGTTCTTGTTTCTGAAGGGCCAGGTCTGCTAATTTTCCTTGAATTCAAAAGTGAGAGCGGACTGTCATGTTCTTTAAGACCTCATTATGTCAAAAAATCAAGGAAGAGAGAATTATATGGTCAGGGTGTACACAGGCCGCTTGCAGTACGCTCCCAGGGCCCTCCGGAAAGTGGAACTGGAATATGGAAACTTGGCTTTGTATTTTCATGGTCCTTTCACACGAACTGAATTGTGCAGCTCAGTCTTGAGGAACCCCTTCCCCAGAAAATAGCAGAAGGATCTGATTGCTCACTGGGGACCATTTGGGACCAGCAGACACCACTAGCCCTGGCACAGCTGGTGAAATAGAGAGCTGTCAGGAGGGAGGCATGCATCTGACTTGATCTGTGCTTCCTTTTCCAGATGTGAACGAATGCGAGCTTCTCAGTGGGGTGTGTGGTGAAGCCTTCTGTGAAAACGTGGAAGGGTCCTTCCTGTGTGTGTGTGCTGATGAAAACCAGGAGTACAGCCCCATGACCGGGCAGTGCCGCTCCCGGGCCTCTGGAGGTAAGTCACCATGGCTCCTCTTGGGGACTTATCCCTACTCAGGTTTGAGCCACACGCTCTGGAAGTGAGGTAAGGAATAACCAAGTGTCCTGGAGCACTGCTGTCTTTGGAAGTTTCCGTACTGTTTCCAAGCCTGCCTTATCAGTGAATTAGGATGTGGTCAGTGATGACTGTTTGAGCTAGATGGCCTCTGTCGTGCTTTCCAACCCAGAGACGCCATGTGTAGGGTAAAGGATCCAAAATGATGAGAACATTCACTGGGAACCGCTCACAACTCAGAGAGCCATCAGCTCAGGGTTTAACATGGCGTCGTCTCATTAGGTTGCATAATCTTGCTTTCTTGGCCCTTGGAGAAGCATATCTTGACACTTCTCTAAATTAAAAGCAACATATAGGCCTCTTAGGATCTACAAAGACTTCCACTTGGAAGAGTTAAGGTGTTTTTTTCAGAAATTGGCCCAGAGAGTGGCTGTGTTTGCATTCGTTTAAAATTTGATTTAGTCTGTGTCGTCATGGCACGGATTGAAATGGAGAGCTGATGGTTTTCCAGATAAATTAATCAACTTCCAGATCACTCTTTTAGTGTGTGCCATGTAGCTATAGTTTGGTTGTATTTTAAGGGAAGCAAAAGACCAAATGGTCATTCGAGAGCCAAATAAAATGAAACATTGGCCATTTGACTTTCTTGCTCAATCTCAGTGATTATATCCACGCTTCTAAGAGAGCTCTCACTACTTCTCGACAGGGTACACTCGCTCTGTATGAAATAACCATCTTTTCAAGTAATAGGGAATAAAATGTAAAAGTATTTTCAGCTACACATATTCTTAATTATTAAATGTAGAAAGGAGGGGTGCAGAATTACACAAAAAGACAGCAGTTCAAAAACATTGTGAAGGGGCGGGATGAAGTGTTAGTGGAGGGAGGGGTCCCTCTTCATTCCAGTGACCACCCCTGTAACACGGTAAACCAAAGAGAAAAGACTTTTCATCTCAGTTGTTCCTGTAGTAGCAAAAACAAACATTCAGGGACACCTGGGTGGCCCAGTCAGTTAAGCCGATGCCTTCAGCTCAGGTCATGATCCTAGGGTCCTGGGATCAAGTCCTGCATCAGGCTCCCCGCTCTGCAGGGAGCCTGCTTCTCTCTCTGCCTCTGCCTGCCTCTCTGTCTGCATGTGCACATGCTCGCACTCTCTCTCTCTCTCTCTCTCTCTCTGACAAATAAATAAATAAACAAATCTTTAAAAAAAAAGCACACAGTCAGTAACCTGGCTGGCCCATAGTAGGATTGGTTAAGTAACTGTCTTTTTCTTATTTGTCTTTGGTTCTGTACAGTAACAGCTCACCCACAGTATTATTTTGACTGAAGTCATTCATGTATTATTGTACAGCCATTGAATGATTCACATGAAGGTTAGGTAGTCAAGCTAAATGCGTGTGGTCCCGTGTTGAGTGACAAAGCAGGCTCTTCAAATGATTACAATCTGTGATGGGAGGGAAGAAGAGATGATATTTAAAAAGATAATTATTGGAATTAATGGAAACTTTAGCTTTGTCCTTTGTTTTCCAAAGTTCTTGGAATACTTTAAATTGGAATGACCGTGGTAGGCTGCTGTTTTCCAGCTGTGTAAGCTTGGGCATATCATTCACCTTTTATGAGTTTTTATTTTCTCACTTACAAAATAGAAAGATTGTGTTTACCCCACACAATTTTATGAATTTTTTTAAAATCCTATATGTAAAAGCCATTTGTTAATGGCAGAATTCTATATGAAGTAAGCTCTAATCCAAACACTTAGGTGATACCTCGTTCTTATTTTTTTAGAATCCGTTCTGAAATAATAGAACTTTTAACTACTTTTTTCCAAAATAGGTATTTTTTTGCTAGAATGTTTTAGGAACATCAAAGAATGGTTCATTCACTTCACATAGATTCTAATGAGGTACGTGTCTGAGATCCTAAAGCTTGCTCGTTTCTTTTCTTAGAGATTAATGGTGCTTTAATAGGTTCATGAGACCACCTGAACCATTTTGGGGGAACTGGAGTAATTCATTATAAGCTGCTTCTTAAAACTTCACAGTGATTCATTTTGTAAGCCTTGTTCCTCATCTCCTATTTTTAAGTTTTTCTGTAACAAAGTCCCTAACACTTGCTTTGCTTTTTTCAGCCCTTAGTGTTGTCGCCCTCTCAGTGACTAACTCTTTCTGGAAAGTTCTCCCAGTCAGAGCTCACTATGTACTGTCCTGCGTTTTTTAAAGAACTTCATTTTGAATACTCAGCTTCATAAATCTTGTCTGCCAATGGACATAGTTTCTTTTCCTCTTAACTCTGTATCTCATCATTCCATTTATGGTTTTTTACATATTTTCCCCCATAGTTCTCTGGCTTTTGCTAAATATCGTACATACCCAGTCATTTTTATTGGTCCATGTCAGTATAATCTGACTAATTTATGTAGTTCCTGGCAGCTCTGACTACTATACCTCAATTTGCATAGTTCTTGGCAAACTTTAACAGATGATATGCAGTCTTAAGATTGTCTGTGATGACATCTTCATCTGAGCAGTTCTCCGTCCAGGTCCTGAGAGACCAGCCAGCTATGAACCACAGGAAATTTCCCTCCCTGACTTCTTCAGGGCCAGTAGTTGACCTGCTGTTTAAAAAGGTGATTGAGGGCGCCTGGGTGGCTCAGTTGGTTAAGCACCTGCCTTCAGCTCAGGTCATGATCTCGGAGTCCCGGGATCGAGTCCTGCATCGGGCTCCCACTCCCAGCTCCACGGGGAGTCTGCTTCTTCCTCTGACTTTCTCCCCTCTCATGTTCTCTTTCACTCTCTCTCTCTGGAATAAATAAATAAAATCTTTTTAAAAATTTTTTTAAATAAATAAATAAAAAGGTGATTGAAGCTGGAAATCTTAAAAAAGATAATACAGTTTTTAAGTATTTAAATTTTAACTTAAAGTGCACAAAGGTACATTAATTTACCAATCATAGAAGGAGGGCCAGACTCTTTCTTTGAGTCAAAGTCCACTCTTAGAGTCCTGCATGACTTGTCCTGCATAAACTGTATTACGCAGGATTGACATCACCCACTTTAAAGGGAGTAAGAATTTAAAGTCCCTTGTGAAGTAAATGAGTGTAAAATCCCTCTAGATTTTTATAGTTTTTCTCAATTTTTTTTTTTGCGGTTGTCTTATCCACACCTAATTTGATAGTGTTGCTTTTACCGAGTCAACGTTAGTCTTTCCAAACCTTGATCTTGTTCTATAAACAACTCTTCTTAAGGCACATTTTATTGACTTGTACGCTGTTCAGTTATTCAGTTACAACAAGTAATACGCTGGCGCGGAATGTTTCAGAATAAACGCAGCCGAGCCTCGGTCAGCACCGTGCTCAACACATGAGAGCAGACATGTGTGCTCCCACCCGAGAGCCGCCCGCTGGCTGAGGACACTGGCCAGGGTGCTTTCCAGAGGGCGAGGGAACATTGGTTCATGCAGCAGGTTGGTTAAATGGAGGCCACTTCAAAGAGTTGGTCTCCTCCAATCAAAGGATCTGCTGTTAAATAAAAAAAATTTTTTAAAATGTGGTGTAGGAAATTCAAGTGAAAGTTTTTAACAACGACTCAGATCAATAGTATTCTCCATACTATGGACCAACAGCGCAGATCTCATCCTTCCTGAAAAAAAGTAATTCAGAAAGGAAAGGTGAATTTGCAAGATAAGCTGCAACATTGTTCCTTGGCTGGAACAAAGTTTCCCCAGCACCGAGGGCATTCCAGCAGTGATCAGTAGAGAGTCATCTGCGGTGGAATCAGACTGAGGACAGAACCGGAGCTGAGGGCTGCATGGCAGGAAGGCAGACTTCAGATCAGTGTGCAGATTTGTCCTATAACTAGAGACAGCAGATCACTGTCACGAGTCTGTGAGTGTTTCCCGAGAGGTATCCCGGAACAGGTGGGAGACCCACGGCCCGAAGGGCACCCACTTCCCACAGGACATCATGCCAGGTTGTACTTTTGAATTTTCCTGTCATAGGAGTTTTGTTTCTAAATTACGTCTTGGCTCCCACCTAATTTTTTTTTTTAGGTCTGGCGTAATGGTTTTCACTGCCTGGGCCATTGGCCCCTAATTGAC
The DNA here is from genome assembly GCA_003697995.1 of Taxidea taxus jeffersonii. Taxonomy (NCBI): domain Eukaryota; kingdom Metazoa; phylum Chordata; class Mammalia; order Carnivora; family Mustelidae; genus Taxidea; species Taxidea taxus. The sequence continues at coordinate 13,873 of ML111664.1, forward strand.
ATTGCTGTACTATGCCTAAAAGCACCTGCAACAGATATAACTAAAGCCCGAGCCACTCATCACGTGTAAGAGGGTGTGCACATGAAATACAGCCTGATGCTTTTAATTCCTCAGTGCTTGTGATAATTGGTCAATAAAAACTTGACATCCGTGGGCACGCTAAAGGAAGCAGTAAATACATAGTCTTGCCAGATGAAGCCCTTGGGCCTTACCCAAAAACCACGGCTCTCTGTCTTGATTGGTGCACAGAGCAGACTCTGGGGGTAGGAACTTGGGTTTTATTTTTAAAACAGAAGGTATAAGAAAAGAACACAAAAAGATGTATGTTATAATCGAGGCACGGGTTCCTCACTTTAAGAAAAGTGAATAAGCGGGACGCCTGGGTGGCTCAGTTGTTTGGGCGGCTGCCTTCGGCTCAGGGCATGATCCCAATGTCCTGGGATCGAGTCCCACGTCGGGCTCCTTGCTTGGCAGGGAGCCTGCTTCTCCCTCTTCCTCTGCCTCTGCCTGCCACTCTGTCTGCCTGTGCTCATTCGCTCTCTCTCCCTCTCTCTCTGACAAATAAATAAATAAAATCTTTTAAAAAAAAACTGTTAAAAAGAAAAGTGAATAAGCAAGATCAGAAATTATAGAACATAAGTTGGAGGGATAATTGGCATTATAAATTAATTGTTCTTGACACAGTTTATTCCAGGGTTTCCTTAAATGCCATTTTTTCTCTAATGTGTTGGAGAGCTTTTTCTCGCCTCACAAGCTTGGGCCTAGGCTTCTACAACAAGGAAGCGCCTTCGTGGTTTTCCAGCCCAGCTCCGATATTTATGTGTAAGGAAGCCCAGGCCCAGAGAGAAGTTGTAAATGTTCTCCTTAGGGCCCTATGGCTAATGCTGTGCAGGAACCCAGCTCCCAGGTCTTTTCCACATCACCATTCCACTTCTCAAGGCTGAGGAGCCCATGACACCAGATTCTTCTAAAATTGGCTTCCTTTTCACTTCCTTTCTTTGTTTTGTTTTCTTTATTGAAATGATGCACATTCTTCTCAGAAAATTGGCAAATACGAAAATAGATCAAAAATGAAAATCCCCTGCAATGGCGCCATCCAGAAATGCTCTCTGTCACCACGCTTACCTCTAGATTCTTTTGGGGGACATCCATGTTCTACCTACCGCCACGGGACCATCTACCATTTGACCCAGGGCCCTCCCGCTTGTTCGTCTGAGTGAAGCGCTTTTCCCTTGGGTCAGCAGTGAGCTCCTACATGCTAAAGCCATTAGTCTCCCTGCTGATTCCCCAGGAAAAAAATTGACAGTGGTTTCCCATCTCCCCCTACCCCTTCTTTTCCCTTTGATTAATTTTAGGACATTTGTCTTCCCTATATCCTCCTTCCTCTTGCTCTGTTCTTTCTCTTTCTTGTTCCCAGACTCTTTCTGTTGCCCATTCCTTAAATAATAATGTCCTGGGGAGTTGCATGTTCAGGCCTCTTTTTACTCTCTATTCTTCTCCGGGGATATTTAATCCTCATCTCTGAGTCAACTATTACTTACATGGTACTCACTGCCAAGTAAATACTTTCTGCCTCCTCCTCTGTCCTTAGGGCCATGCTCTTATTTCCAGCTGCCTATTATTGGATCTTCTCCCAGGGAGTCTTGTAAGTGTATCTGCCCAAAATTATCCAAAACCGAATTCTTTACCATTCCTTCCCTAACCTGTGTTCACTCATTAGTTGCCAAATGTCAGTACGAGAAATCCTGACATCATCATACCTTAATTTTTCTCACCATTCATCCAAGCCTTCATAACATCCTGCCAATTCTACTTGCACAGTGTCCTTCAAAGCTCTCCCTGCTCCTCACTCCTCCAGGCTAGTCCCTCAGCTTCTCTTACCCGGACCGTGGCAGTACCCTCCTGACTTCCCTCCAGCCTCTCCCATCAATTCCTGCTCCTTGCAGTTGCCACAGTAGATGTTTGCAAAATATGAGTCTGGTTTTATTATTTTTTTTTCTTCTAAGTTGTCATTTAAATTCTAGTTAACATACAGTGCAGCGCTGGTTTTAGGTACAGAATTTAGTGATCCATCACGTACAACCCCCAGTGCTCATGACAGAAAGCTTCGGCTGCTTCCTACTCCCTACAGCATGAAGTCCAAATCCATTAGCAGGGCAACAGGACCCTGATACTCCATCTTACTCCTTTTTTGCATCCCCTGTAACCTTTCTCACTGCTTAGCATGCATGGTTTCTGACCTATGACAGACACTCAGTGACTCTTGAATCAAATTGCTTGTTTGATCCGAGAGCGTATCCGCTTTGTATCTCACCATCTCATTCCCAGGTAGTTCTGGAGAATTAATAGTATTATTCATTTTATCAGAGATACATTTTATCAAAGATACAGTGGAGGCCACACTTGAATGAGGAATTATGTATTTATACTTCTGTGTAGGGGGGGATGGTTGTTCTCTATGCTTGGTCAAATAACAAGTGGAACAGAGGAAAAAAAAAGAAGAAGAAAAAAAGAGCTTCCCTGCTGTCAAGGGGCACATGTAAATCATCCTCATGATTCTGACAATTAAACCCACACAGCATTCTTGTTCTCTTCCTGGAGAGGTAGGTTCACTATAGGTTTTATGTACGTCCGGTATTTTTGTAAAGACAGGAAACCACATATAACATCATTCAGCTGTTACATTTGGCAGAGTAGGGGGTTTTTTTTATGTTTTTTTTTAAGCTTTTTAAACATATAATGTAACCCCACCCCCTCTCCCAACCCCTCTCCCTCCTCCACCCCCCTTAGTTTGTTTTATGACAGTGCTTTTGCTGCTGTGACCTCTGCTCTTTCCTCTGCCTCCACATGCACCATCTGCTCACCTGCCTCAGCGTGTCACACCCATTTTTCTTTCCTGTGGGGCTTCATTCTGCTTTCGGGAGGCTTCTCTGTCCCCGGGCTCTTGCGCTGACTTTCCCAGTTTCCAGGGCTCTCTCCCTGAATCATAAGCTTTCTCTTTTCCCCACTCCCCCTAGCCTGTTCCTATCTCAGGCTCACTTCTCCCATTCTCTTCTCGAAAAAGAAATGAAGACCAAGAATCTTCCTTCACCCTGGCCAGTATTTATTGCCTGTCTTCTTAGCAGAGGCCCTGAGGCGACCTTCTTCCAGCAGACAGTGGTGTTGTCTTCTACCCAAAACCTGAGTCAGGAACTCAGATTTCACTTGTTCCCATGCCCATGCTTCCCTGTCCCATCCTCAGGCTCTTAGAGTCACCTTCCCTGAACTCCTGCAGAGCCCGCCTCCCCTCAACCTACTCCACCCACACAGACTTCAAGATGATTGTACTTCTCATTCCTTCTCACTCCTGTCACACCTTATTTCCTGTCCAGTTTTTCAGAATTTATTTTTTTAAGAAGTTGGCTCAAATGTCAGCTCCTCCAGGCAGCCTTCTGTGGTAGCCTTGCCTACCCTGCCCATATGTAGTGTGGCTTACGTCAGGGCCTGACTCCCCGTCTGCCTGTTTAAGGATAGGAACTGTGTGGAGGAATCCTCTCCCATATATTTTTTCTCTTGTGCTTGGCTTTCTCATCTCCATTTTGACTTTCACACCCTTACCGTTGAAGTTATTAGCCCTTATTTCCAGTCTTCCTTTTTACTTGCATCCCTTCCTGTCCGGCTCCTTCCTGTTGTCAGTGCTTGTTTTCTGAAACTCACCAGTGGCTCTCTCCTGAATCGCACTTAACACTCACACACTTCTCATCTTGCAAGTATTTGCTCGAGACAACCAGGGGGAAAGGGAAAAATAATGAATTTCCAAGTTTTCTTTTATTCCTCCTTGGAATATTACACTAGAAATTGTTTTCTCATAAAAACATGAGTTGCTATAAAACAGTAGTGCCTGTAGAGATTTTAAATTTTAAAAAAAGAGACTAAAGCTTCATGAATGATTGTGTTGAAAGTAATTTACTGAACAGTACCATTGTTAGAGTTTCATAAATTGATGTCTTTTTCAGGACTATGGCAGGTGTTTTCTGGGGAGACACTGTATCCAAGTATTTGTGATGTTACTCTTTGGTCATTGTCAAAATCCTGACTGTTCCAGAAGGGTATGAAGAGGATTATTAGCTCATAAAGACCTTCAGAATACATTGCAAATGGAAATTGAAAACAAAAGCCCATTTGTTTGTTTGTTTTTAAGATTTTATTTATTCATTTGATAGAGACTGAGAGAGGGAATGCAAATAGGGGGAGTGGGAGAAGGAGAAGCAGGCTCCCTGCCGAGCAGGTAGCCCGATGCAGGGCTTGATCCTAGAACCCTCAAACCATGACCTGAGCTGAAGGCAGACGCTTAACAACTGAGCCACCCAGGCGCCCCTAAAAGCCATTTGAAAAGCCCATTTAAAATGCCCATATTCTGGGATGCATGGGTGGCTCAGTTGGTTAAGCGGCTGCCTTTGGCTTAGGTCATGATCCCAGTGTCCTGGGATCGAGTCCCACATCGGGCTCCTTGCTCAGCAGGGAGCCTGCTTCTCCCTCTGCCTCTGTCTGCCTGTGCTCGCTCCTGCTCTCTCTCTCTGACAAATAAATAAAATCTTTTTAAAAAAATAATAAAATGCCCATATCCACTTTTATTAGGAAAATGTTCCAGATTTCCTCAGCCTAACAGCAAACCTAAGATTAGAACAGGGAAGGAAACAGTCCTATAAATAAAGGCCACATCCTCTTCTTTATGATGAACCAGGAGAAGACGTTTCTAGAAGGTGCTCTTCCTAAGTGGCACTTGTGATTCAACCCACAACTTTCTCTTCAGAGCAAGGGAACATGATGGCCCTGTATGACCTTGTAGCTGCACCCTACCCTAGCAGAGATTATCTGCTGACCCCTCCCTCTATGTCTCAAAGAGGGGAAAGAAAGGAAAAAAGCATAGCAAAAGAAACCCATGCTAGTTCAGATGCTAGGAAGCCGAGCCCCATAGAGAGGTTTGGGGAAAGCAGTAGTCATGACACATTGGACCCGGCCTGAATTGTCTCTTCCAGAAGGTGAGGATGCTTGATAACCCATACAGTCTGCTTCATGGAGTTACTCTGGACCACAAGTAAGGGCTCCGTAAAAATTGCTTCAGTAAAAGGTCAAAAAACTCGCTTCTTGTCACCGTCCATACCCTAGGATTGAACTACACAAATTGCTGTTTATGCCCAGATGTTACACCAACCTCTTAATAAAATTGAAAAATGACATCTGGAAATACTAGAGAAGAGAGAGTTTATTTCGTAGAAGTCTGTGGCTTAAAGTATGTAGTGTAGCTAATCTTATTCATAAAATCTTTAAGAAAAATAAAATTCATTCCTTTTAATGCCTGGTGCTTTTATGTCCGTTGATTAGATGTCTAAAATTATTTTGCGATAGAACCGTTCCTCCTGTTGCAACAGTGACCTAAACCCATACAGAGATTCTCTAACGAAATCACATTGCATTGTGTTCACGGCTCAGTGTTCCCCAGTGGAAAAATGCTCTAGGAAGTTAATTATTTAAAGGTTAGAAAGATAGGGAAATTGCCGTTTTTCACAGAATGACCTTTGTGGACCAGTTTTTTTCAAAGAATTTGCATCTCTTTCCAAACACGGATGAGGGCCTGACTAACCCCCAATTTCAGCTGTGTAAACACTGAATTTTCTATCTGCTTGGAGAAAAAATAAAACTTGTCAACCAATGTAAAACCTGAAATACAGTAATGTTATTGGCCGTTTCCCTTATGCAATAACTTCTGAGTTTCCTTCCAAATAAAAAGGAAACAAAGATAATTTTTTCTTAGTTTCTGTGCTATGAGTAAAACAAACATGGTAGAAAACAGACCATATTTATTAACACAGAAGGCTATAGTGTCCAATTACCTATAGATGTAGCCATCTTCATGATGTCCTCCTGTATAGTTTTCCATTTTGTAAGAAACACCATGACATACCTATGATTTTGAGCACAAGAAGAAAACAGTTATTCAGCCCTCTTTTAGCACAGACTATAAACTTGACTAATTGTGATGCTGATTTTATTTGTGCTTCTAAATGCAGCCATTCATAGCTAGCTGCACGTTTAGGTCCTCTGAATAAAATGAGCAGAATTAGGGACGCCTGCGTGGCTCAGTTGGTTGAGCGGCTGCCTTCAGCTCAGGTCATGATCCCAGCGTCCTGGGATCGAGTCCCGCATCGGGCTCCTTGCCTTGCTCAGCAGTGAGCCTGCTTCTCCCTCTGCCTCTGCCTGCCTGTGCTCGCGCTCTCTCTCTCTCTCTCTCTCTCTCTCTCTCTCAAATAAATAAACAAAATCTTTAAAAAAAAAAATGAGCAGAATTAGTAGTAGTAGGCTGTCAATTTATTCACAAGTGTTGGGGGAGCATTTATAAAATTTTCTACAGGGCTCATGATGGATTTTTTTTTTTAAGATGTTATTTATTTATTTATTTATTTATTTATTTGACAGAGATCACAAATAGGCAGAGAGGCAGGCAGAGAGAGAGAGAGGAAGAAGCAGGCTCCCTGCTGAGCAGAGAGCCCAATTCGGGGCTTGATCCCAGGACCCTGGGATCATGACCTGAGCCAAAGGCAGAGGCTTCTGCCTTTTGAGCCACCCAGGCGCCCCATCGATTTTAATAACTTAGAATGACCTTACGTTTCCCAAAGCTTGGAGCCCCTCCCGAGAATGAAGTGGTGGTCATCTGCTCCATCCACGTGGCAAAGCACATTTCTGTCTCCTGCACGCCTGAAAGCTAGAGGGGACGAGGGCTGTGGCAGGTTTTATCTGATTTCACACACAAGGAAGTGATTTAAAACCGCTTCATAAACTGCTGTAGAAATCAGCATTTCTGCTTTTTCCTGGACGCTTATTCTAGGTTGGAATTTGTCATCAGCTATTAACGCTAACTGAGAGCCCAGACTGAGTTATGTCAAAGACAGAATGATCTAAGAAGTAGCCAAAATTAAGTGTGAGAAGGGATCTTTTACATTCTCATTGATGTTCTGTGTTTTGAAAGTAATGTATACATCAGTTTTGTTTGTCGTTTTGCTTGTTTTCTTTACCGTAGGAGGAAAGAAAGGGTAGTAGCTTTTCTGATAGAATTCTGTGAACTTCTATTTTAGGAAGACTTGCTATATGGCATATTAATCTAGTTTTCACAGCCAACCTGAACCTGCCAGAATAAATATATAGGAAACTATTGTGAAAATACCTAACTAAACTTCCCTAATAATACAGTTTATCTACCAACTGCAAAACAAAGGTAGGTGTTGACATTAACATCTTATCCTCACTGGCAGATGTTTTCCCTTTGTCCCTGTAGTTTCTTTGTGTCTAAAAATCTGGAAACAACAGCATTCTGATGAAAATATTTCATTGGAATTAATCTAAATAATTGTGATGGCAGTAGTCAGCTCTTTGATACAGCATAAAATAAAAACTATAAGTTCTAACTGAATCATAGGGAGTAGTTAGACCTCTACAGCCCATGGTAGGGAAGAGATTAGACTTTTACAAGCCTAGTCTGAAACTATTGATCGTTTTTTCAAAGCACACTCTATAAATCTGGTGGGATTAAATCATTTGTGGTATTATCTGAAAGTAGGTGGACTTTGTTCTCATTGTTTCTTTTCTGTCCCATCACTTTGTCTTTTTCTCACAGAGGGTTAAACTGAGTCTGTTGGAAAATATATGAGCCCAACTAGAACCCAGCCTTGAAATTCTACCCTGAGGTTTAGCTGGTACTCATTATTTCCTTCAAAGCCCTACTTTGTAGCAACTGAGGTAGACTTTCAGTAATGAAAGGTTATTTTATAGACTTTAGGTTACTGCAGTGTTTTTCTGGTTATCTTATGCTGCCTTGTTCTATTCAGAAAAGACTGGGGCATGGTTGATTCAAATAACCACCTAAGAGTTAAATGTTTTGTGTGGCCCCACTTCTCTGGTCAAATGTTGGGGAAAATTTTCATTGATTTAAGTAGGTGTTATAGCTCATATAGAACGGCTCAATGTTTGGCAAGAAAGCATATATGGAAACTCTTGTCACGGCCAAATGTACAAGAATAAAGTAATTGGTTAGCGTAAAAGGAAATGATTTTGACAGATTTACACTCTTGGGGTGTGTTAGAAATCCATCAAAATTCAGGATGCCAGGGCATTTTTATCTTGCAGTGAAAGAATCCACCACTGAAAGCAAAAGGGCCGCTTTGTGTAAGTGAAATGATGCTGACACACCCCACCTATCTTTTTACCGATGGGTCTTCTGCTCTATTGTGATACAGATCTGATGGGTCCTGGAGGTCCTCTTCTCACTTTCTCCACTCTCTTTAGACTTAGATGAAGATCAACCCAAGGAAGAAAAGAAAGAATGCTACTATAATCTCAACGATGCCAGTCTCTGTGATAACGTGCTGGCCCCCAACGTCACCAAACAAGAGTGCTGCTGTACCTCCGGGGCCGGGTGGGGAGACAACTGTGAGATCTTCCCTTGCCCGGTGGTGGGGACTGGTAAGGACCAGCAGAGTGGTGTGTTCATAATTGGGTCTGGTCCTCTGCTGTCCAAGGCTTTGGCATGTTCTCATTTTGGTCTTTGCATTGAAGCCTTATAACAATGTCATTGCCTGGGACCTGCCATAACAGAAGGGAGATGAGATCACCTTGCAGTACATTTCATTCAGGCCTGGAATCCTCCCCCGTCACCCCACCTCCAAATGAAATCTTAAACTTAACTTCAGTCCATCACAGGATAAACTGTTACAGTGAGGTCCCATAGGGTACTTTGGCAGAAAGGTGACTCAGTTTTATTACATTTTTTAAAACCAGTCTTTTTTGCTAAAACTGACACCGCATTATCTGTAACTAAAGTTTGCATATTTAGACTAAGATCTTGCCTGAATGGAATCTTACTAAACCTTTAAAACACTAGAAACCTTAGTAAGGGAGAAGGAAGTAATCGCATCAGCCAAAATGTAGGTAAATCAAAAGTGCATAAGCTTGGGGAGTTTTTTAAAGTTACTGGTAAACTTATAAAGCCATTAGATTTATTTGCCCCTACTCTGTAATTTTGGAGATTGTGCTGAATGTATTTGCCCAAATTAGATGACAAGATTTGCCTTAAAGTTACTGAGTCTGAGAAAGAAAAACTGAGTTTTAAACACAAATTAATGGAAGATGTTCTTTTTTTTTCTTCGTTTAACTCTTTTGTTTGTTTGTTTGTTGTTTGTTTGTTTGTTTGTTTTGGATCTCTCCTGAACTCAGCTGAATTCACCGAAATGTGTCCTAGAGGGAAAGGTTTTGTCCCCAGTGGTGAATCCTCTTACGAGACAGGTGGTGAGAACTATAAAGGTCAGAATCAAACAGAAATGAATTTGCAACACATGTGCATATCATCATTCAAGTAAAATCATGGCTTGGGCATGACAGAATTAGAGTTCTAATCATGGAAACTTATTAGAAAGCCTCTAATTCTTCTGTTGGAGGGCCCCTACGGACTCCAGGCAGAGGTCTGTCTTGGGATTTGGAAAACGTAGGACTGTTGGCCTTGGGATGTCATGTTAACCTACTGAGTTTCCATCTCTTCCTATCTGAGATATGAATAATATCTCCGAGGTTTATCATGAAATTAAATGAGATAACATACTAAAAATACTTAACCCAAAATTCTGTACTTAGCAGGTACTTTTATAAATTTATTCTTTTATTCCAGACGTACATTCAAAACAATATAATTTAAAACTGTGTAATTTTGACTGCCATTATGTTGGTCTGTGGGTTATCAACAAAGCTAAGATTCTTGCCCTTTTTAGAATTCATCCCACTATGGCTAAGAGACTTTTACCAAAGGCTACAGATTCCTCATAAGGAGTAGAAAAGAAGAAAACTAAAGTAGATGTGTTTTCTATATTTAATGCTATCAGTCTTTAATTCTAAAATAAATGCACAGCCTTTTTGGCAAAATTTAAACCACATGTATGAATATTTCCTTGGTAACCACTCATTTTTGACATTTCCATGATTGAGGTATTATTGACCTCTTATATACAATGTGGGTTTCCCCCCTCTTTACATTTTAAGATTGAAAACTACTAAGCGGCTGGAATATAGACTAAACATTTTTATTGTCCTTCTGTTGTTGAGAATAGTGTTTTAATGATAGTCAGTAGCTGGGTAAGAAATTCCATATGTGTTTTTTAATCTATTTGTAATTTAGTCCAATTAAATAACAAGAAGACTTGGTTTGCAATATACGTTTAACGGTTTTCAAGTTCACAAATATCCTACTTTGTTTTTGCAGGGATATAGTTAAATCTCACTTCATATTGTGGAACAGAGCCCTGATTTTACCACAAAGTCACCCTCTCTCATATAAAAATAAGTTCCTCCTCACCCTGTCTTAGCAGTGCTGTAAATGGTTGGAATATTAGTGGCAGATCCAAACAGCCATGTATGATGGACTTGACTTTGCCATTTTCCAGCTGTGTAACTTTGAGTGATTCATCTACGGAGCCTATGATTTCTCTTTAATGAGATGACATTTGCTCTAAAATGCTAGAACTGATGATAATAATAATAGCAATGAAAGCAAGGGATAATAGTTTATGAGAGTCTGTGGATTCTTCTACATGGATTTTCTCATTTAATTGTTTGAGTCCTATCAGGCAGATGTTCCTGTTGTCCCCAACTTAGCACTGAGTAAACTAAGGTTTGGAGATGGCGAGCAGTAAAAATTCTGTGGAGGAGTGGGTCTGCCACCACCCTTAGCAACTTGTGCTTTTCTTAGCTGGTCATTATCACCAAGAAAGAAGCCTCATCGAGTTCCATCAAACTCTCCTTGGGAGTGTTCTTCATCTCAACTAGTTAATGGGCCAAAATATACATTTTTATAGAAGCCATTTTTCTTAAAAGGTATATTCTTATGAAAACGTCACTGGTTGCATTGTGAAATCCATAGATTACTTCATCAAACAGGAGGTAGCAACCCAGAGATGGTCTTTACAAGAAGACCTTCTGCACTGATGTTTTGAACATTGTTCCATAGATACCACAGAGTCTGTCTCCACATCTGTGAGTTAGGTCTTTAAGAATTTTCTTAAGATTTTATTCTAAATTTCTGAAAACTTTTCTAAAAATTTTTCTGAAAGCTATTTCTAAAAACTATTCTAAAATTCTAAAAACCTTAAGAATTTTCTGTTGTTGTATCTGAAGATTCTTTGGGCTATGAATATCGTAAAATCTAACTTGAAGCCCTGTATGGGTTAGAACTTTCTTTTTAACGGAAAGACCTAAGCTAACTGTTCTCTTTCTCCATTTTCCCCCCATAGATGCAGATGAATGCATGCTCTTTGGGCAAGAAATCTGCAAAAATGGCTTCTGTCTGAACACTCAGCCTGGTTACGAATGCTACTGTAAGCAGGGGACATACTATGACCCCGTCAAACTGCAGTGCTTTGGTAAGTGTGAAGAAGCCACATTGTGCTGTGAAAATATACGGATGGAGAAAGATAAGTAAACGCAGTGTAGTGAAAACAGTCCCCTAGCATCTGAGTCACATGTCAGAAAGATCTTTAAATGTTTATGGATCTTCTTCTTGAGGGAGATTTAAGAAAATAAAAAACCTCCATACTCTTATTTGAACAGATTTCAAGCAAAGAGTTAATACTCAATGTGGAATTATAATTCAGGTCACTGGTCTAACCAAAGTGTTCTTTTGGTCTGGGGAGCCTCCTGTTTCATCACTCAAACCATGCAAGTGAAAGTCATTTTTAAATACTGACCCAGACTTTAAGGCTTAAGCAGAAAACCATATACACTAGGCAGAAAAACAGAGCAAAAAGGAAATAATTTTAAAGCTATCATAAAGAGACATTTTATCTTGAATTTCGAAGCATATCCTGTTCCTAAATGTTTTCTTTCTTTCTTTAATGTCAACAGCAGCAGGGCACCACTATTTTTCCAACCAATACAACTTAATATTTTTATAGTCAGAGCTATTCTCTCTTGGATGATGATGTGTAGTTACTTAATGTGTGGCAGCCCCTGGAATTTGGACGAAAGTTAGCAGTGTGTAAAGTTTGGGACATGTATGAGGTACAACTGATTACTGATTGTCTTTATAATTTTTTTCTCTTAAGATTTGGATGAATGTCAGGACCCCAGTAGTTGTATTGATGGTCAGTGCGTTAATACAGAAGGCTCTTATAACTGCTTCTGTACCCACCCAATGGTCCTGGATGCTTCAGAGAAAAGGTGCATACCCCCAACAGAGTCACACGGTACGTTTGGATATGAGATGCAAGTCTGCATCCCAGTAAATCTCACTTTATCCCCAGGAAGATGATATGCTACTCATAATTGCCATAATTGATCTATCCATCATCACGGTCAGGAGCAACCTTGGATGACGTCAGTTGAAAGGCAGGAAGTTTGGAATTGAGTACTCCAGCAGGAAGTGTCACTAGTCCAGGGCTTTGGTGGATGAATTGGGTGAGAAAGCATGAATCTGCAAAGTGTTATGTAGAAAGAAATGTTAGGATTTGACAGAAGAGTGGGTGTAAAAAAGAAAAAAGGAAAGATTGGAAAATCAGAAGTGCTTTAGGACTATGGAGTACAGAAGGAAGACAGTGCAGTGCTTTCTGTAATGATGGGAAGCTGCAGAGGGAGGTATTTAATTGGAACATGATGGGCAGGTTGAATTTCAGCTGATGGAATGACACCCGGTGGGAGATGACAGAGGTTAGTCCATGGAAAGACCAGGCTGGCTTCAGACTTGTACTTGGAAGTCACTCTCAGAAATAGAGATGGAAACTTTGAGACTCACTGGCTTCCACCACACTGTTTATGAAATAGGAATAACAGTGTGATTGTCATGGAACCATGTTTTCCCTTTCAGAACAAATAGAAGAAACTGATGTCTACCAGGACCTGTGCTGGGAACATCTGAGCGAGGAGTATGTGTGTAGCCGGCCTCTCGTTGGCAAGCAGACTACTTACACGGAGTGCTGCTGCTTGTATGGCGAAGCCTGGGGTATGCAGTGTGCCCTCTGCCCCATGAAGGACTCAGGTGAGCCCTGATGCAGCTCCTGCTGGAGTTCCTCTCCCCTTCTTTGGAGCCTGGCGATCCTTTTCCTTCTCTATCTTCAGCTTCGCTCCCGATTCCTTACTTTCTTCAGAGGTGTGGTGTGGTACATGTGCTCCAGTCCAGACCCCACCATGAATTTTTTTTATTTATAAATTTTTAAATTTTTTATAAACATATAATGTATTTTTAGCCCCAGGGGTACAGGTCTGTGAATCACCAGGTTTACACACTTCACAGCACTCACCATAGCACATACCCTCCCCAATGTCCATAACCCCACCACCCTCTCCCAACCCCCCTCCCCCCAGCAACCTTCAGTTTATTTTGTGACAGTAAGAGTCTCTTATGGTTTGTCTCCCTCCTGATCCCATCTTGTTTAATTTATTCTTTTCCTACCCCCCAAGCCCCCCGCGTTGCATCTCCACTTCCTCTTATCAGGGAGATCATATGATAGTTGTCTTTCTCCAATTGACTTATTTCACACAGCGTAATATCCTCTAGTTCCATCCATGTCGTCACAAATGGCAAGATTTCATTTCTTTTGATAGCTGCATAGTATTCCATTGTGTGTGTGTGTGTGTGTGTGTGTGTGTGTGCGCGTGTGTGTGTGTATACACCACATCTTCTTTATATATATACCACCTCTTCTTTATCCATTCATCTGTTGATGGACATCTAGGTTCTTTCCATAGTTTGGCTATTGTGGACATTGCTGCCCACCATGAATTTTTGAAACCCATTCTATTTCACCGAAGAATGACACATGACCCAAAGAAACATCACGTAACTTAACGGTTGGTGGCGTACATCTTGGGAATTTATATTTCCTGACACTTTCTTTTCTTCCTATAGTCTTTCTCATTTCTAACAGTGTCTACTTGGAGCAAAAAGTATTAGACTGTAGACAATCTTTGTAGGGCAGAGTCCTGGGTTTTATGTCAGCCTCTTGGTGAGAGGGACCAAAATAGGGGTTAGAACAACAAAGGAAGAGAGTAGAAAGTAAGTGAAAATGTATTTGGACCAATGTCCTTTGATTTCCAGGGTTAGATCGGAGGATAAACCTCCGGCCAGATGGAAAATGCAGCAGCTAGGTTTGGGGTTTATCCCCTCTCCTTGCCCTGGGGGAGGACCTGGTGGTTCTGGCTCTGGGTGGTTTGGTGACTTCCGGCTTGTGCGCTGACTGCATACTTTTTACCACTGCAGCCACTTCCTGCTCTTTAGAGCAAAGTCCGTGAGAGTGTTTGGTGTATCATTTTGTCTTTGGCTATGAAAGCGATTTGTTAAAGCCGGAAAGATACTGTGGCGGGGGGGGGGGGGGGGGGTATAAAGTGAAGGAGTGTATCATGAAAACATTCTCAGAATGGTCAAGAGGGAAAGAATTTCTCAAAAAGAAGAAATGCATTGGTTTTCAGTTCATTAGAATGCAACTTTCAAGCTATTTCGTAGCTTTTCAAATTGGCAATAACCTAAAACCAGTGTAGCATAAAAAAGAAAATGATTTGAAATGCCATAAAAGGAAAGGACTTGCAAAGGGTAAAGAGCAAAGACATAAAGAAATCGATGGTGATAGTTACCCAGGACTAGAAAGAGGATGGGTAGGGGTGCCTGGATGGCTCAGTCATTAAGTGTCTGCCTTCAGCTCAGGTCATGATCTCAGGGTCCTGGGATCGAGCCCCGCATTGGGCTCCCTGTCCAGTAGAGAGCCTGCTTCTCCCTCTCCCTCTGCCTGTTGCTCTGCCTACTTGTGCTCTCCCGCTCTCTCTCTTTCTCTCTCAAATAAATAAATAAAATCTCAAATCTCAAAATCTCAAATAAAAAAAAAAAAAGATAAGAAAGAAAGAGGATGGGTTCTAGGGCCAGAGAGTCTCGGTTGGGGATCCAGAGCGGCCCATTGAGAAAAATAACCTCACCGAGCACAGCTCATTTGTGAAACAGCGGCACCTATGTCTCCCTTGTTGGGTTGTTGAGGATGGGGAAGGTGCAGGCAGGCAAGAACACAGGAAAGCTGTAATTGTTAGCATTACTGTGGCCTCCCGTCCCGGAGGCAGATGTGCACGGAGAGGAGAGTGAAAGCCGTAAGAGGCTTGAGACATCTCATGGTGCTGATACCTCAGATCATTTTACTTAGCCAGTGGTTTTTGCTGTTTAATTTTTTTTCAAAAATAGCATATACCCCTCTTGAAGAAATAATCAAAGAAGATGTTCCGGCCCTCTCCACCTGCTGCACCACAACTGAACTCTGTTTCTCCTTAACGATATTCATTCTTAACAGTCGGGTTTTTTTTTATCATCCAAACCTTCTTTTCCTTCACATTAATTATTGTTATGTAGCTGCATTTATATTCGTATTTTTTTTGTTTGTTTGTTTTTAAAGATTTTATTTATTTATTTGACAGAGAGAGATCACAAGTAGATGGAGAGGCAGGCAGAGAGAGAGGAGGAAGCAGGCTCCCTGCTGAGCAGAGAGCCCGATGCGGGGCTCGATCCCAGGACCCTGGGATCATGACCTGAGCCGAAGGCAGAGGCTTTAACCCACTGAGCCACCCAGGTGCCCCTATATTCGTATTTTTAAAAGATTTATTTGAGAGAGAGAAAGAGAGCGAGCACGGACAGAGGGAGAGAAGCTTCAAGCAGACTCCCCACTGAGCAGGGCTCGAAGACGTGGGGCTAGAGCTCACCACCCATGAGACCATGACTCTGAGATCATGATCTGAGCCAAAACCACGAGTCGGACGCTTAACCGACTGAGCCACTCAGGCGCCTGTGTATTTAAGAGCATATTTAAAACTGAATTCTGTATCATCCATAACACACGCTTCGTTTTTCTGTTTTACTCTTCAGCATCTCTGGAATTGGGGGTATCTTACAAAAGACAGCATCAAACAACGGCCATGAGCCTTTTTTTTTTTTTTTTCACATTTTAATGTCTGCTGTATCACAATGCTTGTTACAATCTGCTGTGTCTGAGAACCGCTCAAAGATGGTAACTCTTACGCGGCTGCACAGATTGTTTTATGGATGCGTCAGGTTTTCTTTCAAGTCACCTCCCGCCCTTGACATTTGGGTCGTTTGTCCCTCTCACCCCTTGCCGCGATCTCGATTTTCCTATTATAAACCCAGCTACAGGGAACCTTCACGAGTGCGTCTTATATATACCTGCGAGAGAAAATTCCTGCAAATGAAAATGCTGGGTCAGGAAGTATGTGCACTTTAAATTTACTATATTACTCTGGGGGCGCCTGGGTGGCTCAGTGGGTTAAAGCCTATGCCTTTGGCTCAGGTCATGATCTCAGGGTCCCTGGGGGAGCCTGCTTCCTCCTCTCTCTCTGCCTGCTCCTCTGCCTACTTGTGATCTCGGTCTGTCAAATAAATAAGTAAAATTAAAAAAAATATACACATATATATATACTATATTACTCTGAACATATTGTGCAAATTTGCACTCACCTTGTCAGCATTTGAAATGACTCTTTCCTCATGCCCTTCCACCATTGGGTATTTGCCGTCTTGAGAACTGCTTTTATCAGATGGGTGAGAAGAGTATCTTACATGTGTTTACTTATTTCTAGGGAATTAGATCATCTTTTTCATGTTTATAGGTGATGGGCATTTCTTTGTCAGTGAATTGTTTATCACATCCTTTGCCCATTTTTTGGCGGGGGGGTTGGACTTGGTGTCTTTTTCTTATTAATTTGTAAGAGCTTTGTGCATATTCTGTTCACAACCCCAACATTCAGGTTATGGTGTGTATGCTTGTCTTTATGCAAACTCCTTTATGGAGATTCTGCACATATTTCCATTTTCTTCTGTCCCTGTTCTGCTCCTGTGATATTAACTAGTTACTGCATATAAATCTGACAAGCCAGTGCCTTTGACAATCAAATTTAATTGACATAGCTTTTGGAAGAATAGTCAAGTACATTGCTGTTAGGAATTAATCTTAGAATATCCCGTCAGTTATTTTTAACTAAGACTAAACACATTTTTTTAATTTTTTAATTTTTTATAAATATATAATGTATTATTAGCCCCAGGGGTACAGGTCTGTGAATCGCCAGGTTTACACACTTCACAGCACTCACCATAGCACACACCCTCCCCAGTGTCCATAAGGTAGCCACCCTCTCCCTCCCCCCTCCCCCCACCACAACCCTCAGTTTGTTTTGTGAGATTAAGAGTCTCTAATCGAAGACTAAACACATTTTTAAATATAAATTTGAATGAATATGTGGGAACAAATACATACTGTCTAATATTTTTAGGCGGATATGGGGTATCAGGAAAAGAATGGTACCCATTGGCAAACTAAAAAAATAATTAGCATTGCTAATTATAATAGCATTATATAATTATAATAACTAGCATTGCCACACTCTTTTAATTTATAAATGCACAGTACAGTACTTAGGATAAATTCTCCAGAAAGAATCTCTAGCCTATAGTCCACCAAATCCTCAAAGTCAGTGGTTTTCGATCTTTTATTGTTTAAACATTGGTAATCTTTTGTCCACTGAATTGTTATTTTAAGCTGCAGTATATAAATTCATTCACCTCAAAGATTGCTGGGGGAACTGGCTGGGAGAATAGCTACTTAGGCTCTTGAGGTATCTGTGAAGGACGCCAGGGTTCCAAAGAACACATACTGAAAACTTCTTAAACGGTTTAGTCCGAGGATAGGAGTAAGTTAAGCAGCCCATAAAGAGTATTTCTGTTATATCCCTACGATTCTGGTTCTAGGCCCCACTTAGGAGTCATTTATTCTGAATCCACAGAGAAGGTCCACAGCAAAGTTAAAGAGGTTTCCCAGCGGTCCCCTGACCAGCCTGCATCAGCCCCTGACATTCAGTTGTACCTACAGCAGGCCGTCTCCTGCTGGGCGTTCCTGCTGGAATAGAGTCACCGAGGGGAGCTAGGGCATAGCGGTCAGCACAGGGGCTGCCTTTGACTCCTGCTTGGGCAACTTCTTATCTGCAGAACCTTGTTACTTGGTCACTCTGTGCCTCGGTTTCCTCATATGAAAATAATTTCACCTGCTTCAGCACTGTTTTAAGAATTGAGTGAGTTAATACAGGAACACCTAGAGGAGTCTTTGACAAGCCGGAAGATAGTAGCAGCTGTTGCTATTTACTGCTGAGTGCCTCAGGTCAGATGCATTTTTCAAATGTACCTGAAACCGGAGGGTCTTATAAAATATACAGTTACCTAAGAGCATCTGGACATGAATGAAGGATAGACAAATGCAGAAGTAATTGTTCTCGTAGAAGACTTGCTTTTCGAGACAGCTGCTTCAGAAATATCAGTGGGCCTGCCAATTACCTGTACCTGGAAATCTTATCAAAAACCAGATTCTGGACATTGGGGAGGGTATGTGCTACAGTGAGTGCTGTGAAATGTGTAAACCTGGCAATTCACAGACCTGTATCCCTGGGGATAAAAATACATTATATATTTATAAAAAAATTTTTTTTGATTAATTAAAAAAATGATCAAGAAAAAAGAAACAGATTCTGGTTTTTAGGTGCAAAGAGGTGAACAGGGCTTGGCATTTCTAGCACATCCCAAGATGACGCAGATGCCACTGGTCCTCAGACCAGCTCGCAAGATGTTCGAAAGACATCTAAGAGCATCCACCTTGATTTTGTTAAAAACCAACTTTAAAGCTGTTACCAGTTCTCCAACGAGGAAACAAAGAATGTGTGATTTTCAAACGCATTTCCTCATCATTTCTGTCACTGAATCTTTTAAATATGCTGGTCATGGATATCCTGAGAGTCAAAAAGGACCACATCATCTGTGTGTTCGTATCAGCACTGGATTCATCCCAGCCTCTCGGGCACTGAACCGTCCAGTTTCCCTAGGAGCTCAGCCCTGCTTCGGGGAACAATTAGTTACTGATGGAAACAGTGCCGGGGAACTTGAGGAATAAATCGCAGCTTGTCATCAGCCTCGAGCATTAAAGTGCAGTGTAAAGTAAAGCTTTGGCTCTGGAGCAGGCTTTCACACTTCTGGTCCAACAGGTCATGGGCACTAATTCTTGCTAAGGCAGCAGCTCCGTCTGAGAATACTGGTCGTCGGAGGGGGTAGGAGGGGCTGGTTCAATAGTGTTCTCTGAAGTTAGATGGCATCTTGAGGATTGGTACCACATGCCAGGGAAAGGAGTGGAGGGGGACACATTGTGTCCGGGCAACTTTACATGAGGAGAATTGCAGAGTCATATAATTCAGTATGTTCCTGGGGCCACTTAGGTTCCATTCTTCATCCTCTGCTAGGATCATGGAGGCCAGACACCAGGCATTAGACGAGATTCCAGATGACTGAGGGCGACCCTGCGGGTGGGACAGCGCATAGTCTGTGGAAGGCATTGTGTGCCTTCAGCATTCCCATCCTAGTTTGGAAGCCTCTCGTCCCTCATTCCCACTCCTGCCTCTTCTCCTTTCCCTGTCCATATCTTTGGATGCTGCCTGCCTTTAAAATGTTTGAGGAGAGGGGGCCTGGACTGCTTTGGGAGGACCCGCAAGTCTGATTTCTTTTTTTTTTTTTAAGATTTTATTTATTTGACAGACAGAGATCACAAGTAGGCAGAGAGGCAGGCAGAGAGGGAGAGAGAGAGAGGAGGAAGCAGGCTCCCTGCCAAGCAGAGAGCCTGATGCGGGACTCGATCCCAGGACCCTGGGATCATGACCTGAGCCGAAGGCAGAGGCTTAACCCACTGAGCCACCCAGGCGCCCAAGTTTGATTTCTTTATCATGATGTCTCATTCCAGACTCTGGGAGAAAAAACACTGTTTGGAAAACTAAGTCAGGGAAAACAAACTGTTTTACCCACATCATTAATAGGACCAGGAGAAACTACAGCTTCAGAGCCAAGGGATAAGGGTTAGCCAAATGAGAGCCGGTGTCGGAGTCATCAGCTCTGTGTCAGTCTAGCCCACTGGTGCGAGTAATAACAATATATATTTTATGAATTAAGGGACTAAAGCAAGGCAGTAATTCTTGGTAAGTAAAACTTGATGATGCCTTGCGTTTATCTAAAATGAATTTTTAATATTATTGCTGTTCTTAAAAGCATAAACTTGAAATTTCTGGAAAATGTACCTATGAATTGTAAGATATATGGGATGCTGTTATCGCATGGAAATAAAAACCCATTAACCCACATGTGAAAGAAAATTAGACACACTTGAATACTGGAATCTAAAATACCCAGGGTTGCAGTGCCTGAGTGGCTCAGTCATTAAGCGCCTGACTCTTGATTTTAGCTCAGGTCATGATCTCAGGGCCCTGGGATCAAGAACCGTGGGGGAGGGGGAGGGCCCCCCTCCATGCTCAGTGGGGAGTTGAGAATTGAAAATTCTCTTCCTCAGTTCCTCCCCTTGCTCAGGCTAGAGTGTTTGCATGTGCACACACACGTGCTCTCTCACTCTCAAATAAATAAATCTTAAAAATAATAATAAACAAAATGCCCAGGGTCCCCAATGTCTATGGCTCTCTTGTTAAAATAACTAGGCTTCTGTTAAATAAATTATCAAAATAATTAGACATAGTAAGTAAATTGAAGATAAAGACTTAAAGTCCTGACCTAAAACTGAAGAAATTTGATGGGACACTTTAGTGTATTGGGAGAGTGCCACCTATGGGTAGGATGGTGTACTGCACGACAGGTGTTGGACCCTCTGAAGTATTCTTAATGCCTAACGTCAGGTGTGGAAGGTGAGAGTAGTTAAAAAATTTAGGGGGGCCTGGGTGGCTCAGTGGGTTAAAGCCTCTGCCTTTGGCTCAGGTCATGATCTCAGGGTCCTGGGATCGAGCCCCGCATCGGGCTCTCTGCTCAGCAAGGAGCCTGCTTCTTCCTCTTTCTCTCTGCCTGCCTCTCTGCCTGCTTGTGATCTCTGTCTGTCAAATAAATAAATAAAATCTTTAAAAAAAAAAAATTAAAAACCTCTAAGGAAACTAGTGTTGCAAAAGAAATGGGCAAATGTTAAAACAATTTTTGTAAAATACTAATATTAATCAAAATGCAGAGGAATGGTCCTCTCAGTTTTGCTGAGAGAACAGTTGGGAGATGGAAATGTAGAGATACATTTGGTGCAGAAATTCTAGTTCTGGGGATACAGATCATGCTTCTACTTGAGTGCCAGGGGAAAACATAATCATTACAGCATAAGAAAAATTTGAAATCAATTCTGTCATTAGGGAATTTTTAAACTATTATATGCAAGGTGCAATTATGAATAAAAACTGTGGTTGAAAAGCAACCTTAAATTATTTATAGTTTACGTGTTTTCAGTTTTAGTTAAATTACTTACATATTTCTTCCTTTGTTTCATTATTTATTACACACCTGGATGCACTAGCCAACAAATTTTGGAACAGATGTACAGTTTGCATGAAGTATAAATTGTAATTCTGTAAAACTAACATACTATACAATTACCTTACTAAATTAGAAGAGTTTTTTCCTAAATGTTATCTCATGCTAACATGTACGTGATACCCTTATTTAATAAATTCTCCATTTGCTGCAACACCAATTTTTTTAAAACACTTCCTAATAGCTAACCTACCCCCAATTTTTTCATATGGTTTTGCAAAAGGGAAAGACTTTGGAATCTGATTCCAAACAGCTGAGCTGGTGATTTCTTCTATATCCATGTCCGGCTCTTACATATTCCCAAATATCTCTGTGTAAGAAGTTTCATAATACCCTTGGAGGTGTGAAGGAAGACAGGGATTTGAGTCATGGACTGAACTTGAAAAAATATTGTAACTGGGCAGTGGTTCCAAAGGTCCTTTCAGCAGTCATGGCTTAAAGCCTTTTCCAAGAAACATGTTTCCAAAGAATGTTAATAATAACTTTGGAACATCCTCCAGCCGAGGCACAGTGAGTGGTCACTGCCTTCAGCTGAGGCAGCCCAGGGATCTCGTTCTCTTTCTAGCACTGCTTCAGTCGACTGCCCTGGACAAGTTACTTTACGTTTCCTTTACCCAAAGTGGAGAACTCTTGTGAGGGGATATGGTAATTAATACTCTCTGAGTACAAAAGCATTGATCATTTTTGATCAGAGATCCTGAATATGATGATTAAAGGAAGTGTAGCTGTTAATAAATTATAGTGGAGCATTGAAATCGCCCTGGAAAGATATAAAAGGCCTCCTAAATTCTGGCTACTAAACCTGCACGCATAATGTCTGCCGTAGATACGCAGAGCGGTAAGTGGTCCCGTTCCCGGGGACGTGATCCTTGGTATCCGTGGAACTAGATTGAATTGGATACTGTATGGCATGGCCAGTGAGCAATTTCTGTTTCTTAGGGAAAAGATGTGTTTGCTTCCTCTTACGCCTTCTAGAAAGGAGTAAAAATGCTTTTCTTACTATAAGAGGACTGTTGCAAAATAAAATTTAGTAGCAAATTAGGCACACACAGCTTTGTGATATAATCATTATGTCAGTTTTCTTGCTTGTCAAATAGCAACAGCAACAATAGGTCGTCTGAGGGTTAAATGTGATAAATGTATAGGAGATGCTTGGATCACAGTAAATGCTCTGTAGATGTTAGCAAATCAGATCTTATTCCAGGAAAGGAGTTGAGCTAATGCTTCTCCCCACTGCTACCTTGTTATTTGGTGCTAGAAGTCTTCTTTGAAAGGACGCAAGAATTAAAGACAATGAAAAATTGGAAGAGTGTTTGGGGACTCACAGAGTCAAAGGACTCGGTGAATCCCAAGAGACGCTGCTCCTTTCATGCCCTTCCAGTCTCCAAAGCTACGAATATGTAAGCTAAGGGAGGCTTTATGGCTGGAAAGGACCATGTAATGTTGGCTTTTAAATGAACATTCAATGTGTTCAGTGTATCAATTTTTTTTAGTAAAAAGGCAAAATAATGTTAGAATGTAGATTTTTCTGAGAATTTATACATTTTGCCCTGCTCCTTATAAGTCCATTATGTTTATAATAAGATCAAACTTTATTTTCTGATGAACCCTTACATATATTAAGGAAGAAATAAAACTTTCCTTTAGAATGACTAAATTTCCTTTAGAATATCGAAATTGTGGTTAATTAACTCTCTTAACACTTTGGTCTCCGTTTATAAGTTTTATCTATTTGATTTTCTCTCCAGCACGTTATATATTGGAGAGGGCAGCCCACAATCCTAATAAGCATTTTCTTCTTAAGTGCTGAAGCAGCTTTTATAAATCTAATAAATGAAACTTAAAATGGCAAATTTAATTTTCTAATAAGTTTAAATCCTGTTTACCAACATAAGCAAGTTCTCTCAATTCTCATTCAACACAAATCCTAATCTAAAGTCAGCTTTATTTCAGATTAAAATCATAAAGTCTCTCTGTCTGATTCTCTATTACATGGTTCTCCTAAACATTATAAATATACAAAATAACAAAAATCTCATTCTCAAACCTTAACAGAAGACTATTCCTATTCTAGACTTAATGTACATCGTTACTAGCAGAATTTCCACCTCGGGCTAGCTGAAGTTACTGGTGGAAAGATTCATGGCTGTGATTGTCCATTATTAGAGAATTAGGACCAGCGCGTGGGGTGTGTATAGTCACGTGGAGTCTGAGCGTCCGTGTGTGATATGCTGGGCACATTTCATTCCTTCCATGTGAGCGGGGTTTCTCATCTATTATTTTTATAATTAGTATCCTCTAGTACAGGGACTCTGAAGGGAATAATAGGGCAGATAAAATTAACAAAAGTTTTTCTCCATCTGCGCATGATTCCCCATAAGAATCAGATACCTGCCTCTCAAGGGGATATGCTCATCCTGTGGGGAGATTCCCCACCACCCTGATGGCTCAGACTGATGATGAACTTCCCTTGTGCCTGTAAAGTAGGCTGGGGTGTTAGGGTTCTCCGGAAGAACTGACCCAATAAAAGAGAGAGGGATTTCTTGACTGGTTGATTCATTCACTCATTTATTATAAGGAATTTGTTCCTGTAAATATAGAAGCTGGTAAATTCAAAATCTGCAGGGTGGGCTGATGATGTGGGACGTTTGAGGGGCCCCCAGGCTCCAGGTCACAGGCCTTCAGGCAGGAAGAGCCCAAGGGAGTGGGCTGTGGGCTATGGGCTGTGGGCTGGAGAATTTTCTCTCACTCAGAAGCAGCTCATTCTCTGTTCTTTTCAAGGACTCGGTGACTCAGTCATTCAGGACTGAATTAGGTCCACCCACATGATGGAGGGCAATTTGCTTTGTTCAGACCCACCAACTTAAATGTTAATCTCATCCAAAAACAGCCTCACAGAAACACTCAAAACAACGTTTGAGCAACTACGTCAGGGCATCCCATGACCCAGCCAGGTTGGCACATGAAATTAGCTATCATGGGTGGGATTGAGAAAAAGTTAAATATTTGCATTTTGTGGACCTTCCGCACTGCCCGCTGAAATCACACTCACGGGAGGACCTTAGTTTTTGGTTCTTCCCCCTCCCCCATACATGCTGGGGAAGGGCAGGGAGGAGGTGGAACGCTTAGGGGGAGGTGGCGCCAGCCGGACAGAGCAGGTCAGGCTCTGAAGCAGAGACGGGACTTGAGAGGGGGAAGGAGTCCTCAGGGATGAGTGATGGAGAAGCCTGCTAAAACAGGACGGTCAGTGCCTCAGAGGAAGAATACTAGAAATGAAGCTAAAAAGTGCATTTTTTAAAAACAACCTTGCCGGGACGC
>ML111664.1:38726-73811 GCA_003697995.1 Taxidea taxus jeffersonii
AGGTGCGTCAGACAAAGAGAAAGCACCAGACAGATCAGTCACATTCAGGTTAAGATCATATGTTGTAGTCACTGTTTAAAAACATTTTTACCAAAAAAAAGAAAAAATTAAAAAAAAAAAACATTTTTACGAAAAAAGGAAACCTGGTGTGTTTTCGGAGTAAGGACAGTTAAAAAGGAAAAAGAAAAAAAAAAAACACACACACACACACACCAGCGACAACC
Organism: Taxidea taxus jeffersonii; assembly: GCA_003697995.1. NCBI lineage: Eukaryota > Metazoa > Chordata > Mammalia > Carnivora > Mustelidae > Taxidea > Taxidea taxus. Next base: position 38,951 of record ML111664.1, read on the forward strand.
CAGCCCGAATAGCGGGGAGAAGGAACTCCCATCTCCTGCCATACTACTGGAGACGGCTCGGCTCTCGGGAGGTGTGTCCTGGAACCAGATACAGTTCCCAAACCCAGTGCCCCGGGGTTCGGGAGCCAGCATGGGGCTGGAGCACCAGCTGCGGACCTTGCTAAACTGCAAAGCAGAGTATTAACTCTTCCGAGAATCGGCAGAAACCGATGTCTCAAGGGCTCCCGAACAATGAGAGAACAGTGCAGCGTGAGCAGAATTTGATGACAGGATTGCCATTCGGGGTCCTCAGCGCTTCTGAAACTTCAGTTTGCACACAGCTTGGACTTTGCGGCGTCCGTTGTCTTCAGTGCTTATTTTCTTAAAAGCTGTGCTGCCTTAAAGGTATTTGGCCCCATTCTTATATAAAATACTCTGAACAGAGAGTCAATTTGATTGTGATGTCCTGTTAGATGTCCTATTAGAATCTTTCTCCTTTAGAGCCAAAGCAGAACAGTTAAGACATACACGTGGAATGAGCCTTCTGATGACAACAAGCAACACTTCTATTTTTAATGAACAAGCGCTTTCATTTTTCTCAAAAATACAATGTTTAGCAGCTCTGGCTTTCTCCCTTGAAATGGGCACTCGGTTTCTAGAAACACCTTTTCAGTGTTATTTTCTGTTCGGTGATTTGCTTCTCGTGGAAATTTTACTTTCACATATTTTAAATACACGTCGCTGCTGTGATGATTTTCTTTTCCCCTCTGCAGTGATAAGAGGACTTGAAATGTCCTCTTAGGAGAATGAAATGTGGTGAGTGGGGCTGTGGCGAAGCTGCTGCACATGATTATTGAAAGCTGCATTTTTTGTTTGAGGTTTTGAATTCAAATAATATTGTGCCCATTCTGACCTTTTTTTTTTAAAAAAAGATTTTATTTATTTATTTGTTAGAGAGAGAGAGAGCGCAAGCACAGGCAGACAGAGAGGCAGGCAGAGGCAGAGGGAGAAGCAGGCTCCCTGTCGAGCAAGGAGCCCGTGTGGGACTCCATCCCAGGACGCTGGGATCATGACCTGAGCCGAAGGCAGCTGCTTAACCAACTGAGCCACCCAGGCGTCCCTTAATTGAACTTATGAGACAGCTGTGCTTAGAACAAAGCTGCTGGCCACCCGTGCCTTGAAAGGCTGACCTCTTGGCCAGAATAGGCAAGCCTGGCAGAGCAGGGCCAAGGGGAAGTTTATCTGGTCTCCCTTCAGGCAACACCCAGATTGGGCCTGTGATGTTTGGGAGAGAAGCATGGAGAAAGTGCTTAGAAAGCAATCACACTCTTGTCTTTGTGCTGACACAGATCTACACGGAGTAGAAGCTAGGGAGGGCACTGTTGTTGCTCCGTATCAGTAGCCAGTATCTTAAGAGAGAAGCAGATTTCAAAAGATTAGCTCACTGGGGAGCTTAGACACAGCATGCCTTCCTCCTGCTTCCTTCTGAGATTCAAGTCTCAGTGGCCTCCAGAGCTATTGTGAACCGTTGTGCTGGTTGTGCACTGCTCCACCCTAGAAGATGCCATTCACATGGTCATCTGTGAGCACCTACAGAGTGTAGCTAAAGAAATCACTGCCAGGGGCGCCTGGGTGGCTCAGTAGGTTAAAGCTGCTGCCTTCGGCTCTGGTCATGATCCCAGAGTCGTAGGATTGAGCCCCGCATTGGGCTCTCCGCTCTGCGGACAGCCTGCTTCCTCCTCCTCTCTCTCTGCCTCTCTGCCTACTTGTGATCTCTATCAAATAAATAAATAAAATCTTAAAAAAAAAAATCACTGCCAGGAGCAAGAGCTACTGAGACGCTATCTGATTCTGAATAGATCCAGAAGGGAAGGTAAAAGAGAGTCATTTCAGATTGAAATAAATGGCAATATAATAGGAAAATAATCTTTAAAAAGCTTAGTTTTACTTTGTCGTAAGTGAATGGATAATAATATTGGTTATGCTTAGGATTACTTTAATAATATTATATAAGTTGCCTAGAATTTGCTCTTCAGATAATAACAGATTTAACAGTATATCTTTATCTCATAACCTTGAGATCTGTACTTCAGAATATTAAGCTAGTTTTCTTTTTTAAAGATTTTATTTAAGAGAGAGACCAAACACACAGGGACGGGGGCGGAGGAGGGAAGCGGGAGAAGCAGGCTCCCCATTGAGCAGGGAGCCTGACAACATGATGCTCAATCCCAGGACCCTGAGATCATAACCTGAGCCAAAGGCAGACGCTTAACCGACTGAGCTACACAGGCGTCCCTCAAGCTAGTTTTGAACAAATACTAATACAGCTTTCTTTGCTTCAAAACTTAAAAGAGCAATGTTAAAATAATATACTTTGAAACCCAGTCACCTCTACCCTTGTATTTTAATAATTTGTTTTTAGTAAAAGAAGATGTTATATTTTGAGAATTTATCCTCACTTGGTCTTTGGAATATCACTAAATTTTTCTGGACCTCCATTTCCTCAGCAGAGAAATGAATGAGAGACTAACCTTACAGGTTACACTGACTTCTTACAGTGTGTTAAATTTCATGATTGCCCATCATTTTGGAAACATCTGGGTGAGCATCGCTGAACTCAATACCGGCATCTCTTGGTGTTTACCTCCTATCACAACCATACGTTTCCATGACAAGTTGTCTTCCCTTGATTCTGCAGCCTAATAGTAAAGATTTTCTATTCAGGATCATAGACTATATAAACTAGAAAGGACCGCAGAGATCAACTAGTTTCCTCATTTTACCAGTGAAAAACAAAAAGGTTAGCTGAACTCCAGTATTTGTTTCTCATGACTTTTTTTTTTTAGGTGAAGTTCACATAAGAAAATTAAGCATTTGCAGTTTACTTTTTTTTTAAGTAGACTCCACACCCAGTGTAGATCCCAGGATGGGGCTTGAACTCACGACCCAGAGATGAAGACCTGAGCTGACACGAAGAGTTGGACACTTAGCCAACTGAGCCACCCAGGTTCCCCATAGAATTCTCCATTTTCACGTGAACAGTTCAGTGGCATTTAGTACATCCCCCACATTGTACAACCTCCCCCTTATTCTGAAGCACACACTTAGCTCCTATTTTAAAGTAATTCTTACTTGGTTAATGCAAAAAGAGAAAAACCAGTGTATTCCTGATACGTAATACTTACTAATTTTTGCTATTTGTTGCCTTCTCAGATTGTCACTGCAGAGTGATATATTTTTTAAAGATTTTATTTATTAATTAGACAGAGATCACAAGTGGGCAGAGAGGCAGGCAGAGAAAGGGGGGGAAGCAGGCTTCCCTGCTGAGCAGAGAGCCTGATGTGGGGCTTGATCCCAGGACCCTGGGATCATGACCTGAGCCAAAGGCAGAGAGGCTTTAACCCACTGAGCCAAACAGGCACCCCTGCAGAGTGATATTTAAAGAGCAGGAAAGAAGAAAATAAAATGGTGTAGGTGTCTTACAGTTAGAAATTTTGAGATAAATCAGTTGAGAAAACGAACATGTTGAACTTTCCTCTTGTTTGCCTGTTTATTGTACTGTTCGGTCTTCTCCTATCAAACATTAGAGGTTACCTCATTCCCATGTCCTCTGTGATTGCCTGAATGTAAGACTTGAATGCTATATTTCCAAAGCCCTTGGTATTTAGAAATGGGGAAAACTCTTCATGCTGTCCTTAATAAGAAATTCATAAGAGATCTATCATTATTTTAGAGTTTTCGTATGTGGCATGATTTAATACCATTACAAGTGTATAAATTTTGGATCCAGGTTTTAGAAAGCAGAGGGAGCCTCCACTTTTTGGCATTCGTACCCAACTAATCTGTCTCTCCGGGAGAGTCTGGCTAAATAAACAGCAATCTGTTGGAAACGCAAAGAGTGACTGAACTTGGAAGGGCAGCATTCAGTGACTGCTGGGGAGGGGGAGCTCGGCTGGTCTGTGGTCCATGAGTTTCCTTAGAGCATTAACATTTACGGGAGTCCCGCAGAACATAAACCCTGCCAAGACTTTAGACTTCATTACCTCCCTGTCCTCGACAAGTACAGTTTAATTGAACATTAAGCAATTTGATCTCTTTCACCTAATAAATCGAGCACATTCAATAAACATAAATCCTGCTAATGATAGAGCTGACCCTGGTGGGGCTGAGCTCATCAGCATTCATGGTTATTACTCTCCCTGGAATTTCAGTCGCAATTGCTTATTGCTGAACCACGTACTTACCTGGGGCTTACGGTCTAGGGAGCGCACTGAATAATTTTCTTTGCGGGGTTTCTGAAAGGCAGCTGCAGAAGAGAACCTGGTTTTGCAGATAGACCGGTTTCGATTTGCATCTCTCACCTAAACTAGGACAAGTGGTAGGATGAATCAGAAACGAAAGGAGTTCATTGCGATTATTTCATAGGGTGTTCTGAGACGGATGTGAAAAATGTGTGCGAAAGCCCACAGCAGCTGGCGCAGGGGAACTTAATTATCCCTGAGAGCTCACGTTCCTTTTTCTCCGCTGTTCCTAAAGATGGGATCTAGCGTAGCCAGTGTTTACATGGTACTTTTTTTGTTTCTCTTAAGCTTTCTTTTTTATTTTTTTTTAAGATTTTATTTATTTATTTGACAGACAGAGATCACAAGTAGGCAGAGAGGCAGGCAGAGGGAGAGGGAGAAGCAGGCTTCCCACTAAGCAGAAATCCCGACGCAGGGCTTGATCCCAGGACCCTGGGATCATGACCTGAGCCAAAGGCAGACGATTAACAACTGAGCCACCCAGGCGCCCCTCTCTTAAGCTTTCTTACCCATTAACATATGCCTGTGACTCCGAGTTACCTTGTTCCTTCTCTTCACCTAGCTGGCCTCCGCACTACAGATGCTCACCTCCAAGGTGAACCTTCCTGGCTGGCTGTCGTCATCACCTTCTCTGTGGTCCCGATCAACTGTTGCACATGTCACCGTGTATGCACCCTTGTTCACAGCATCTTTGTGACCTTCCTCTCTCCCATTTCCCACCCTGCCCGTAATAACTCCCCGTGTCTGGTGGAATGAGTGAGTGGGTCAGTTGCAGAATGACACAGTGACTTGCCTTTAAGAGTGCAAAGGCGGGTACCCCAATCCTGTCGAGCAGATGAAGCTCCAAAAAATGGGTCCAGTCCGAGGAACTAGAAGGCAGAAAAGCAGCACTAGGACCCGAGACCTTTTGACTCCGGGTCCTTTTCCTTGTTAGTATACCCTGTTTTCTCTCACAGCTCAGCAGGTTTTAATATCCGGGAAGCAGGGTTACGGCCTCTCCCCAGGCTCTGTGGGTCAGAGTGTTTTTCTGAGCAGAATGTAAGTAGAGCCCCACACACCCACCCCAAACAGGTGTCCAGCTCCTAAGGGTGTGACACGGCCGGTAGAATGCTGGTTCACGGTCCTCTGTCATCGGTGCTGGCTGGCATTTTCTGTCATTGGCGACTGTGTCTCTAATCTCAGAGCTTTTGCCGATTTCAGTCACAAACGCCTGTTTATCCTGCCGGCTCGGCGTACACGGGCGGAAATACTCATTCCATTCTCCTTGTCCTCTCCCTTCGTGTCCTGCTGTGCGTCTGTGTTTTCCAAACACCGTCATCGATCGGTGATATGTGTGGAAGACTCTGAGAAAAACACCCGGTCTGGAAATTTGAGCAAAATATGATGGGTTCTTCCTATTGTAGGAGACTCAGTCCTTGATCCTCCTCTATTTGAAAATAATGTCCTTCAAATTTCAGACCCCTGAGTTTTTAGCCTTGGTGTGTAGCCAGTGACATGCAGCCTCTTCCTCATTTCTCAGAGCAGCTGGCTTTAATCTGTCTCAGGACTAAACCTTCCCCTCCTGGTCTCCTCCCATGCCAGAGTGGCATCGTGGCTTGTGACAGTCCAGACCAGCCCTGCAGATGGGCCTGTCACCAGGAGAGGAGATTTCCTGCCAGGATAGAGTAAAGTGCTTCTCCGTGCTGCTGACAGCAGAGCCCCAGACCCAGTGGCTCCAGGGGGTAATTTCTAAACTTTATTATTATTTCTTTTTTCAATTTAAAATCAAAGCCACACCATCTGTCATATGAATCTTCCATGCCAGGGAAAGGAGTGTGATCGATGGCCTGGATCTTGTTTAGACCACGTTGTGACGGTGTCCCATGCCACCCCATGTGTGTCTTTCATAGCTTTGAGCAAGACCTTCTCATTTGTCCTTGGGGTAAAGAATGCACGGCCGGGGGGGTGGGGGGGTGTCGCGGCTTTGAGGTGTGAATATTTCCATTTCCTGTTCATTTCGCATTCGTATCAGGCCAGGCCCCAGATGAACACATTGTATGGTGGCTCAGAAATGGTATTTGCCCCAAGTATTAGCTTTGCTAAGCCAGACTTTTCTCTGTATCCATCCCTAGGCAACAGGGCACGTAATCATCATTGATGTATTTAAGTAAAAGGTGTTTTAGAGAAGGCACAGTACGTGTTCATCCCCACATGCTGAGCTAGGTGAAACGGAGAGCTGAGGGAGTCTCATGTGCTCTCCTGGGAAGTTGTAGAAATAGTTCAGAGATCTGCTTTTCCTGGGTTCTGTATCCTCCACCACCGCAGTTCACTGTGTCCCCAAGCTGAAGTGTAGCCATGTCCCAGCCCCCGGAATAACCAAGGCCATGCACCTCCAGGCTAGAATGAGCTCTGGTTGTGGCTTCGGGCTGCTCAGAGGCCCAGCAGGTGCTAGAAATGTGCCCTTGCCCAGTGTCTGAAGGGGATGCTTTGCTGAAGTCTCAGAAAATTCTGTGATACTCCAGTCGCTCCCCGGGAAGAGGATGAGAAGTCTATCTACTCAGGACCTCACTAAAGGATTCAGGCATATAGTGAAAGTTGTTGAATGTCAGTCCCCTTCTTTGAGGTCCGTTGATCTCGTGCTACCGCTCTTACTGCCTGACCAGGTAATTCAGTGTGTCAAGGCAGCAAATGATTCTGTCCCCTGTTGTTTGAGATCAAGTCCATGAAGCCATCTTCCTGTGTTTACTGAGCAAGAGTTTCCCTTCATGTATTTAAAAATTCCAAATAATCTTGAAAGAATATCTTAAAACATCTAGAGCATGCTTTCTTGCTCTTTATTTTGCTACACACTTCTTTGCCCGCTGACGACTGCCTTTACCTTTTGCTGACACTGAAACTTGTTCTTTTACTATCTTTGAAAATCCTTCTTTATTTGCACGTGTTCAGTAGGGACTTAGTGATTCTTACCGCTGAGATAAATTGAACCTCCATTTCTTTGGTGCTTCAAAATTCAGGACAGTTCCATAACACTATCTCATTTTCATACATCAGTAACTCGGAGGTAGACAAATGAGAATTGTCACCCCCGTGTGACAGATATGGAAACTGAGGCCTGCCCGAAATTGCTAAACTGGAGAGTAAGTGGTCCAGTCAGGTTTTGAGCTCCAGCTTCTGCCTCCAGAAGAGCCCGTGTTCCTCCCGTCACCGTGAGGCTCACTTCACCCTTGACCCTGGCCAAGAATGAGAGCAGATGTGCATGACGGGAAGGGCAGCACAAATGGATTAGGGTAGACCCATCCGTGCTCCCAGAAAAATAATTCAAAATGCATGTTCTGGTTGTGATGGGAACGTAGCACATCTCAGATACGAGAAAGCGTATGTTTAATGCAGAAATCGTGTTCTGATAACTGACCAAGACCATTTTGAAATGTGGAATGTTTAATGTGTAAGAGAAAGTAAATCAGCAAAGGACAGTAAGTTCTAGAATCCCAAAAATGCATGGCTGAGGAAGAAAGGGCGGGGAAAGAAGATTTGGTGTATCCCTGAGGTCCGACCCCCCCCAACCCTACCCCCCACCCCCGCTCCCTTTTACCAGCCCGGGGCCAGTTAGAAGCTCGCCTTAGCAACCCCATGGTAGTGCCCAAACACAGCGTGCAGCTTGCTTTCTGGACACCTTCGGGCAAGCTCTTTCAAATAAGTCCCAAAACCTTTTCTGGCAAAGTAAATCCTACTTGTCTTCATTTTGGGTCAGGTGCCCCCTTTTCCAGGCAGCTGTGCCTCCCCTTAATTCTCCCGTTCAGGCCCTTTTCTTTGCAGTGCTGGCTGGTGAGATCTGGGAGGGGAGGGACCGGCTCATTTCGTGGAGGAGGAAGGATGATCTAAGGGAACACCCAGGCCTAAGGGCTAGGCAGCCCTGAAGGACCCGATGTCCTTCAACAGCTCGGGACCCTCAAGGCTCAGCAGGGCCTCCCCACCCAGCAGATGTCAGCTAGGACCGGGCTCGGCCACCTCCAGATTCAGTTTTACAAAATAAGAACATGAATTCATTGTTAATACCTACTCTTGATCCATAAGCGTTGCTTGGGTGTAAGATACTGAACACTTTCCCTTTCGGATGTACAGTGAACATACAGAAAAACGTCAGGAAAGAAAATGACCTCAGCTCTTGAAACTTGTAAACATTCCAGCAATCTTGCTCTCACAGGGAAATCCTTAATTCTTTTTCGAACTTGAAGCGGAACCGACAACCATTTGTGTTCTCTTTGTGGATTTGGGGGCAGGGGGAATTGAGGATCTTTTTCCAGGTTTAGCTGTTTCTTGATGAAATTAATATTTCTTCTGAAATGGTTTCGTTCAGAGGTGTTGGCATATCTGGGATCTGTATGCTGTTCCTGGAATGCTTTCATACAAGGAGAATTTGAGGAAGGGGCAACCATAATCCTACCAGTGCAGGGTCTCTTCTGGCCTTATGCTTCCTTTGTGCAGTTCTGGGAGAGAATTTTGTGAGTGTATGTGCATACATGTGTGCTCACACACACACACACACACCTACCTTTGCCTCCTTTAAGTGGGGACAGAGGGTGAAAGAAAGCCTGAGAATTCATACTATTGCCCTAGTGCATTTATTTTTCTTTTCTTTTTTTTAAGATGTTATTTATTTATTTGTCAGAGAGAGAGAGCACAAGCAAGGGGAACAGCAGGCAGAGGGGGAAGCAGGCTCCCTGCTGAGCAAGGAGCCCAATGTGGGGCTCAATCCCAGGACCCTGGGATCATAACCTGAGCCGAAGGCAGAGGCTTTAACCCACTGAGCCACCCAGGCGCCCTGACTGTGAGCTACTCTTACTACTACCGCTATTACTACAGTAGGACTGTCGCCATCGCCGTTACGGTAATACCGGGTTCATCCAGACCTGGCTTTGAGCATAGAATTAGAATAGTCACAATACATGGCTCAGTGGGTTAAGCCTCTGCCTTCAGCTCAGGTCATGGTCTCAGGGTCCTGGGATCAAACCCCACATCGGGCTCTCTGCTCAGCAGGGAGCCTGCTTCCCCCTCTCTCTCTGCCTGCCTCTCTGCCTACTTGTAATCTCTCTATATATATCCAGTAAATAAATAAGATATTTAAAAAAAAAAAAAAGATGGGGCACCTGAGTGGCTCAGTGGGTTAAAGCCTCTGCGTTCAGCTCAGGTCATGATCCCAGGGTCCTGGCATCGAGCCCCGCATCGGGCTCTCTGCTTGGCAGGGAGCCTACTCCCTTCCTCTCTCTCTGCCTGCCTCTCTGCCCACTTGTGATCTCTGTCTGTCAAATAAATAAATAAATAAAAATTTAAAAATTAAAAAAAAAAAGAATAATCACAATACGGGCATCATTGCTAGGTTGTGTTATTTTGGGATCACCAGAGATACAACTTTTCTGTCACTTCTGAATGAAAACGAATGTCCCTGTCTGTAGGAATGACTGTCCCTTCACAGCGGTAACAGCTGATGGTTGCAGATAGAGTCTTTCCTCTAAAACGCCTGCTGTCCTCTGAGCACTGGCTCATTTTGCGGTTCCTTACTCTCCTGGAACGCGGCCTACCAACGGCTCGGCCGCTGCATTTGGTCTTCCATGTAGGATCTGAGTGACGCCCTCCAGCATTTCATTGTGTGAGGGGCGACTACAGCTCCCCTAAAGAGCATGGAGACAGCTCTGGCCCCAGCGGTGCACATGCGGTGGGGGGCGGGGGGGGGCCGTTGCCCTGGCCAGACCCCGGTGCTCTGAGCTGTGAGGGGTGTATCCCGGTGCCGGCAAACAGCCATGACGTCTCACACGGCTTGTCATTTCCTTCTCAGATGACTATGCCCAGCTGTGTAACATCCCCGTCACGGGACGCCGGCGCCCATATGGACGGGATGCCTTGGTGGACTTCAGCGAACAGTACACTCCAGAAGCTGATCCCTACTTCATTCAGGACCGTAAGCCAAACTTTTCAGTTATGCTGGAGCTAAACTGTGGTTAAAGGTTACTCAGTGATTCTCAGAAGGGAGCCCATGGAGATTAGTCAGACATGCAAGCTTCTGGGCCCCACTCTAGACCTGCTGAATGGGACGCTGGGGTGAGACCCCGCGGGTTTACCTGCCCTCTACGTAAGCCTTATGCATGCTCGAGTTTGGGAGATATTGGATCAAATTATTGGCATGCTGGTGGGATACTGATATGTCCACTTTCTTTAAAGGTAAAAAAAAAAATCTTCTAATATCCATAATAAAATCATTTCTTTATTCATTCCATGATGGTCTAACATAAGGGACAGTGTTTCTTGAAAGCCTGGGTTTCACTGCCATCTTTTTTCACACGAGGAAATGACATGTTAACTGTGCCAAGTTGATCTCTACAGGTATTTTAGAGTGGAAGGTCAAAAAAAATTGTGCTTCTGGTCAGAAATTGTGAGAATCCATTTATGGGGGGATTTATTAAGTAAGGAATGATGCATGCTGGCTTCTCCCAAGATTTGTGTACAGAGTTTTTTTCTGTGGAAGGTGGAGTGTGCCTGTGTGATCCCTGATCCAATTTAGGAAAAAAAAAAAAAGTCTGACAGCTGATGGGAGTGTCCTGGATAAGGAGGCCACTCCAGCTAAAGGTTTCTCTGGGGGAAGCCACAGCTTTTCAAATTCCAGATGCAGTATTGGTAAAGAGTAGGTTGCCTCACTTCAAGAATGGGAATGGGGAAATGTGGGTTCCAGCTGCCTTGTCCACATCTCCCAGAGGGGCCCTCCTTGCAGTGGGGAAAGCGACACCAGATTTTCGAGGCAGGGAATCCCTGCAGACCGGGGAGCTGGAGTTAGGACTTTGGAGACACTGCTGAATTACAGACTACAGTGAAGCCTTTTCTTTCTTTGGACCCTGATACCTGTGAACAAAGCACACTAGCCATGACCCAGTTCCCCAGGAGCAACCCAAGCTCTGTGGCTACATTTGGAGTGACTTCAGTTCTGAGTCAAAGAGTGTTTCCTTCATTCCCTTCCCTTCTCTTTCTTTCCTCTGCCTTCCTTTGTTTTTTGGTGGTTTTTTGGGGGGCGGGGTATGGAAGTACATATTGATCATTCACCAGAACTAATAATGCTTCATGAAAACAGCATTGTATCCATCCTGGTTGATTAACACACCCCTGTGTAACCCTCACCCAGGTGTAGAACATTATGAGCATCCAGAAGGCCCCCTGAAGCCCTTTCCCAGCCAGGCCCCCAACTTCTAAAGAAGTCTCCCAACTTCGAATACCTCTGATTATTGCTTTTAATCAACAGCATACAACCATGCACTACTTCATGAAATATGTCTAAATACACCAACAGGTGTAAGGCTGTGCACTTACAATTTCTGCACTTACCTATGACTACATTACAGGTCAACGGGCATCTCCCTTTAAAAAAATAAAAGGGAGAAGAAATATTAAGGTTGAAAGAAAGCCCAGCCGGCCTGCTCCATAAATCCCGAGTAACGGGTTAAGTCTCTAAGCAGCTATGGCACAGTCATGTGGCTCCTGTGTGCACTTTTGTTACATTAGGTAGAATCCAGATTCCAGGAATTTTCATGTTGAAATGTTCTGACTTGTGTACTTTTTTTTTTAATGCTGATGTTGCTTTAAAACTCTTCTAATCCACTACAAATGTTAAGAAATAAACATGTTGGTGTGACGTTAGTTTCCTATTTAGCAACATAGGAAGCTGAGATGCAATTCTTAGACCTTGACCTTTGACTATGTCAGTGGCCTTTAAACTTACAACAGGTTACGAGAAATAGCTCCTCCTTCCCTGACCAGGAGCAAGGACTTTCTGGCCCTGCTGAAGAAATGATTGTATTGGGTACAGAGTAACACAGAGGGAAGGCTGAGGTTTCTTATCTCCTGACTTCTGGTTATTTAAGAAAGTTGAACTGATAGTTTGGGGGTACCTTTGGTTAAGGCAGTATTCTATAAAGTAGAATCTCCTAGAGCAGAAATCAGTTTTTTCTTATTAAAGGAATAGAGAGTAAAAATTTCAGACTTTGCGGGCCTGCAAAAGGCTCTGCAGGTCTGCCCAGCCCTGCTAGGATATGGCGAAAGCAGCCACAGACAGCATGTCAGCAAATAGGGATAACTGTATTTCAGTACAACGGTATTTACAAAAGTAGGCAGCTGGCCATATTTGGAGCAGGGGCTGTACTTTGCAGACTCCTGTAGAAATATTTTTGGGAGTCTACTTGATGTGTGTGCTTAGGAGTTTTCAAAATTTAATTCCATGTTTTAATTTCTGTAATAATAAAATTTTTTAGTATTTATAAAGTCAAAGTGATTTTGCCATAGTACCTGGAATTTGAAAATATTTTCGTAGGTTAAGACTTTATTTTCTAAAGTATTTTTTAAACTGGCTTCGGGTTCCTAAAGACATAGTCTGGATGGCCTTTCACTTTTTTTTTTTTCTCCTCTTCAAAATTTTTTAAAGGGCCTGTCATGGATGTGTTAATTTTTTTTTTTTTTTTTTTTTTTTAATTCATTTGCCAGAGAGAGAACGAGCAGGGGTTGGAACAGCAGGCAGAGTGAGAGGGAGAAGCAGGCTTCCTGCTCAGGGAGCCCAATGCAGGACTTAGTCCCAGGACCCCGGGATCATGTCCTGAGCCAAAGACAGATACTTAATGAACTGAGCCACACAGGCATCCCTGTTAATTTTTTTTTTTTTTTTTTAATTTTAAAATCGTTTGAGTTAGACCTTACAGCCCCGAATAAGCAGTGATGTTTTGCTGCCCCCTGCAGTTACACTGGAGAATTACATCAGAGGCCAGATAGAGAGTTATAGCCATATTTTGAATTTTTTTTTTAAGCAGATACATGATGAGGTTCAGAAGTGGGGTAGGGGGTGGAGGGATGGAGAGCCTACATCAACAGTGTGTCTGTGTCACCATGGATTTATATTTACAACTTTTCTCTCTAGAAAGAGAAGTAAACACTCGTGATGCCTGTTGAATCTGCTTTTATATTACTAAACCCTAGCTCTAAATCAGTTTAAAGATATCTGAACTATAAAAAGCGCCAAACAAGGACTTCTTTGTTTCCCTTAAAAAAAAAGATTTTTGGCTTTCTAAACACAAGTATGATGTACTTTTCTCATTTATCAGAATGTTTCGAGTCCCTTTTACTGTCTTTATCCTTTGATCTCCTGAGAGCCCTTTTGTAAGGCTCATTCCAAAGCTAGAGCAAACAAACAGACTTTATGGGACAAGGCCAGCCTGACTTTTCACTGCTTTCTGGGGAACTCCAAGTGAAAAACCACAGCCTGAAATTCTCTACAGATCTTCTGAGCAAATGTCTGTTGCACTGTGATAGTGACTTCCATTGGTTCTGTCCTGAAAGATGTTGTGCCATTTGCCCTACTGAGAACTCAGGAAATTTGGAATTTTAGATAAACACTTCTATTAAGTAAGGGCAAGACGAAAATCCATACTTTATCATTTTTTTGTGATTTTAATATACACTATCAGAATTCAAGATGTGGGGCTACTCATGCACAATATATACAGAGTTTTTAATACCGGATGCTTAATGTTGTGTACAGGTATATTCAGCATGAAATTTTAGTGCTAACTTGAAGGCATATGAAACAGGTGTCTGAAACATGTATATATGGTGAACCATAACCTTAATAATTATATAGTTCTAAAAGATGTATAAGAGGCTGCAATTTATTTGAGATTTATTTATTTGAGAAAGAGAGAATGCAAGCAGATGGAGAGAGAGGGAGAGAACCTTCGAGCAGACACCCTGCTGAGCGCAGAGCCTAAAGCAGAGCTTGATTCCACGTCCCCAAGATCATGACCTGAGCCGAAATCAAGAGCTGGCCACCCCACCGACTGAGCCACCCAGGCGCCACGGAGGCTGCAAATTTCTAACCTGGCTCCTGTCTTCTCCTTTCCAGGTTTTTTAAATAGCTTTGAGGAGCTGCAGGCTGAAGAGTGTGGCATCCTCAATGGGTGTGAGAATGGCCGCTGTGTGAGGGTGCAGGAAGGTTACACCTGTGACTGCTTCGATGGGTATCACTTGGACATGGCCAAGATGACCTGTGTTGGTAAGGATGCTGTGTGGTCTCTGGCAGGTTATTCTTGCCCTAACATCCCCTGTGGCCAGATCGCATATAACATTGAGTACGTTTGAGAGGGATCCGCAGTGTCGGTGTGGGAAGAGGAGAGATGTTCTGGAGGTGGACGGTGGTGATGGTTGCACCGCAGTGTGAACTTACGCCATGCCACCAAACGATCCACTTAAAAGTGGCTAAAATGGCCAATTTTATGTTTTGTATATTTGACCACAACTTTAAAAAATAACACTGAGAGCTCATTTAGGAACTCACATAGTGGTACTTCAGGAGGAAAGGACAGGATGTTCCAGGTAATTAGTTAAATTCTAACTTCAGCTTTTGACTCTGCAGCAAATAGTGTTTTCCCCCAGTACCGACACCAGCATAAGGGATTGTAGACATCTGAAAAAATCTAACTGTGGTGGTAATCATTCTGGAGAACCTTCCTCCTAAAACCCCTCTCACTCCCTCCCTGTCTGTCGCATGGCCATCCCTTCTATTTTTAAAAGACTGGTCAGCATACCTTTGTTCTTCCTCGTGTAACCCATGCCACCTTCCAGGGCCTTCCATGGTGCTTCTACTCCCTCCAGCAGCAACCCCCTTCCCTAGTTCAGTTTTGCTTGTCTCCATCGCCAGTGGGTCTGGAAAAGAGGTAAACCTGGGTTATTACAGGTGTTTCAAGTGCATTTCTTTCCTGTGGAAAGAAATCGAAGAAAGTAACTCGAGCCTTTACAGAGGCTGCCTCGCGGGCTCTCCGCTCACTTGTTTGGTTCTTTTTTTTCTGTGTATTCCTGTCGACCAAACTGAATGGTTTTTTTCTGTACCTGCAGAAGGGAACTTAGAAGTGGGAAAGTTCTTCCAGCTTTCTCGAGTTCTGACTCTAAAATGTCAAGCCAGCCGAATGTTCATGTTGTGTTAAATAGGGAAGAAAATTCTAGAACCTCTCAGATGTAGAAAGTTGTATTATCTTGCGTGTGACTATAAGAGACAGTAGTGAGGAAGATTGTCCAGTTTACTGGCGGTGGGGAGAGCAGAGAACCGCCAGGCCGTGCCCTGGCCGGACGCCCCAGGGCCTCAGGTAAGCTCTAGGTTACATCTCCTCTCGGAGTCATGGGGGGAGCTTGTTTACCTCATGGTTTGGCTTATTGCAGATGTAAACGAATGTGACGAGTTGAACAACCGAATGTCCCTGTGCAAGAACGCCAAGTGCATCAACACCGAAGGCTCCTACAAGTGCGTGTGTCTGCCCGGCTACGTCCCTTCCGACAAGCCCAACTTCTGCACCCCGTTGAGTACCGCCTTGAATTTAGACAAAGACAGTGACCTGGAGTAAAAGAGAATCCACATAACCGAAGCCCATCTACTCTGCACTGTGTAAAGGAGAAGAGAGAAACGTGTTATACTTGAGACATTGCCCCTAGCCCGGAATGGCAGAAGTACGGCCACATGGCGGAGTTGTGTCGTCCTCGGACAGGAGAGGAGAGGATCCAGCGCGAGCCTGGCTGGTGTGTGACAGACCAAATGGACGTTTCTCTGAAAAACCAGTATATATAGTCTGTTCATATGTAAAATTCAGTGGAAAAGAGGCGGAACAGTGCTGTTATTTTAAACAGAAGGTTGTATTATGATGTTTTGTTTTGTTTTCACTATTGCTTGATTAAATTCGGCATTTAAATAGTGGTGGAAATATTTTATATGATTTTCATTTTTTGGTTGTGCAGTTCCTTGGCTACTGTTTTTCTTCGGATTTTTTTTTTCATTCTCAAGTGCACACGTCTTTGATAAAATATTGTTAAACTGTATTATAAGTGTTGTTACACAGGGTTATGTTATTCCTGGTCTGGAGCATTTTTTTTTTTTTTAATCCAAGCTGTCTGTCCTGTGGAGCAGACGGTGATTTTTGTTTCAAAACTTTTATACACATTTGGAGGAAAGTACTTTATATTTACAGCGTATTGTTTGATTTTAATGTCCATTCTTAGCCGAGCTGCTAGTAGGCATCCATTGGATCCTTTGCTGCATTGAAATGGAAGAATTAATAAGCTTACATTAGTATTGTAATTGTGTAAAGTCAGCCCAGCAAAATTTTTTGGAAACTTGATGATCCCACCGTATCTACCATTGTATGTTAAAGCAAAATAAATCACCATTTTTTTAGAAAAAAAAAAAAATCTACCTGAGAGTAACTGTCAGTGAGTATCTGTGTCCAAGTTGTATCCCCCTGCCCCATTGATTTTTACAAATGGTTCTCTAGTAATGTAAAGGCTTTTACAGGCTAATTATTAAATCTCTTAGATATTGTTAGGGATTGAATTGTGTCCACCCCCAAAATTTGTATGTTGATGTCCTAGTCCCCCAGTACCTCAGAATGTGACTGTACTTGGAGACAGGGTCTTTAAAGAGGTCATAAAGGTTAAATGAAGTCTCTGGGGTGGGCCCTAACCTGATACAACTGGTGTCCTTCTAAGAAGAAGAGATGAGGACAGACAGAGGAAAGAGCATATGAAGACCCAGGGAGAAGACCGCCATCTCCAAGCCAAGGAGAGAGGCCTCAGAAGAAATCAGCTCTGTAGTACCTTGATCTCAAACTTCTAGCCTCCTGAATTATAAGAAAATTTAATTTGTGTTAAAGCCACCCAATCTGTGGCACTTTGTTACGACAGCCCTGGCAAACAGGATACAGACTGCAGACAGATATCGCAGGAATAGGGAAATACCGCTCTCAAGGTTCCAGTCCCTGCTTAATACCCAGCTCTCGTTATGCAATTGTTAAAGTGAGTTTCAAGATTCATTTTTCTTTTTACTTCATAAAAGCATCTGAGTTTAAAGAAAAACAATGAAACCATGTATAGGGATACCCAGCAGAAAATCTCATTTAACACTTTCCTGAAATACAGGACTTTGTTTTTAATACCTGTAGTAGGAAGAATGATGGGATATCAAAGATGTCCATGTCCTCTTTCCTAGAGCCTGGGACTATGTTACTGTATGTGGCAAATGGAAATTAAGGTCACAGATGGAATCAAGGTTGCTAATAAGCCATAACAGGGAGGTTATCCAGGGAGGCCCAGTGTCATCACAAGCATGGAAGAGGAAGATAGAAAAGGAGAGTCTGGGAGAGGTGTGAGATGTAGGTGAGAAGGACTTCCCTCCCATGCTGGCCTTGAAGGCAGAAGAAGAGGCAAGAGGGTATGAGCCAAGGAAAGCGGCTAGCTTCTAGAAGCTGGAAAAGGGCAGGTACCATTATCCCCTAGAGCCTGCAGAAAGCACAACTCTCTTGACATCTTGATTTCCAGCCAGTAACATGGATCCATTTCTAACCTCTAGAGCTGTAAGATGACAAATGTGTGTTGTTGCAAGCCATTAAACTTGCGAATAATTGGGTGCAGCAGTGACAGAAATCTAAAACAACACCCGGGTATCATAAAATGGACCTCTCAGCAACTCTTTATATATAGGAGAAACTTAACAATAATAGCCCTCAAACTCGGCACAAGCATTTTAAATAAAATGACTTGTTGGCGCAGGTCTTGAATTAGATTCCAAATGTTAGCATAGTTGGATTCATTGCGGATGTTTGAGAGGCACCAAGACTATCAACGAAGTAGAAAGGCTCTGGGATGTTGCTGGCCAGCTGGCGTGCTTGTGTTCAGTGCATTTCCACAAGGCTTTCCATGTCTCCCTACCCATTGTTTTTACCTAGTTTCGTGCACATCCCCCCAAAAACATTTTGTGTTTGTAGTAATGTACGATTCTTTTAGCTCCTTTCAGTAGTTACTACAATTTTACTTTCAGTGTCTATTGTCCTTGAAACCACGGGTTCCAGATTCTGTGCCAGAGCTTCTAAGTCGCTGGCCATGGAGAGACAGGTGCATCATCAGTGCCTCTGATCATTATACTGGTTATCTAATCTGTTGTGCTAATACACGTATTTTCCAGCTGTCCGAGCAAGAGTCCATCCACAGAATGAGTCTGCGTACCTTAAAATACCAACAATAACATTCTCTTCCTTTGTCAAAAAAAAAAAAAAAAAAAAAGCAAACTCTGCGCCGGAAACACTCGACCTGGCTATCTGATCGAAACTTACATAAAGTGAAGTTATGTTCTTGAAACCTGCCCTGTTAGTCAAAGGGAGCACTAAACGCAAACCTAGCACACCAAGCCCTAAAACATATCAGAGGTGTTTTATACAACTGCCTCCACATTCCTCTAAAAAAATGCTTATGCATTCAAAAGAAGACAGTAATTTCGCTTTAGTATTTTCACACACAAAGGACTTTCTTACTCTAAAATGTGCTTAAATTTTCCTGGGTGATCTTAATGTCTTCGTATTGGCAGAAACGACAAATCCGATATACTTAAAAATGAGGTTCATGAACATTGCATTTGAGTCATCAGTGCAAGAAAACAACATGCATTTCGGTGTTCTAGGTTCCTCCTTGTGCAGACAAGCCAGAACTATCGATTTAGGAATTATTCCAATTCCAGCATTAAAATACTAAGATTCTAACACTCTCTTCACCTTTCAAATAGGAATGACGTAATTATGTACTCGGGCATCTGTGGTTGACTGCTCAAATCTTTGGTAAGAAGAGAGCAACAGCCACCATCAATCAGTGTCCCAGGGACGGGGAGTCACAAGTGGGAGAAAACTCTATGGGGAGATACGAGCTGCAAAGTGCAGGAATAAACCACAGTCTGATAAGACAAAAGACACCTCAGGGGAAAGAGTTCCTTCATTTCAGGTAGAAAATTTACAATCATCGCAGGAATATGAGATTTGTCTAACCAACTTCCCCTCTCTTTGGAGAATGTAGGATGGCCACTACTGGAAGAAGAAATTATCTCCCAAGTCATTTATGAAGAGGATTTTTCTTCTTATTGTGACTCTGAGTATAACTAGAGCAGGCTTTGCTATCTTGTGACCAGACATACAAGATTCAATAGGACACTGATAATCTATCTTAATGTCCCCCAGCCCCAACACATACACATAAGTAAGAATTCACTGAAATCTGGGATGCTTGAGTGGTTCAGTCGGTTAAGCATCTGCCTTCGGCTCCGGTCCTGATCCCAGGGTCCTGGGAACAAATCCCACATCAGGCTCCCTGCTCAGGGAAGAGCCTTCTCCCTCTTCCTGCAGCTCCCTCTCCTTGTACTCTCTCTGACAAATAAATGAAATATTTTAAAAATTTCACTGAAATCTGAATAAGTATCTGGATTTTTCTAGAGAAAGATCTTCTGGAGTCAGACGCACTCAGAGTGTGGTCCTCAGACCAGTTATGTTTCCTGAGAGAGATCAAGAAATGTAGAATCTTGGGCCTGTGTACCAAGACCTTCCAGATGGTTTCTGTGCATATTAAATCTTCAAACACTTTTCTGAACAAGCAGCTTGGTTGGTTTGGCTGGATATGATTTGGGGAGCTTGAAAAACTGATGACCCTGTCTGCAGAAGTTATGGTTTAATGTTCTGAGTGTAGAGAAATTCTTAGCGAATTATTACTCTCTGTGCAGTGTTCCTTATCTGTAAGATAAAGACAGTGACACCTGCCCTTACTACCTCATAGGAGTTTAAAAGTGACCAAAATAAGATATTTATAAGCCAGAATTAATTGTCTGCAGATGAGGAATGATTATTTGTTGCTCTGTGCCACTAACCGCACTTTAAAACCTTGACTCTTGTGCACGCTCCTTTGGCCACGATGAAGAATAGGTCTGGACTCCTTCTTGATTCCCTTCCCCACTTCTTTCCTCCAAAGCTGAGGGTTCCCTTGGATACACTTTGATTTAAACCCCTCTATCCTCACAGTCTGGAGACTCGACCCTTAGGCGTTTGTTGAAATAATTTTCTGAAGGAAGTTGCTGCAATGAAGCATCAGAAACAGTAGATCTTGGACAGGCTAGGGAATGGATACATAAGTTCAGGAGTCATCTAAACCTTCTGGGGAAAAATAAGGCAGGGGATTTTGGAGACAAAATCACAGAAGTATTTGAAGTAGATGGGAGACAAGATTGGTCTGGGAACGAAATGACCTCATCCACACGAGGGAGTTAAGTGTCATTCAAGACTCACAGGTTAAGTGTTCCGTGTTCAAGATTTTCTTGGATCCTCTCATTTTTGGAGAAAAATGGCCACACTGACCCGCATCATCTGGAACATACCTGAGCCTTTATTCTCCACCTTTGAACAGGATCCTGAGGCACAGACAGGGACCTAGAAGGGAGGTGCTGACATCAGAGTAGTTTGGCCTTGGTGACTCAGTGGGAGGAGGCCAGGAGCCCTGTCTACCACCATCTGGCCGTGCTCCACTGATGGGCAGGCTGTTCCTGGACAGAGTGGTAGCCTCGGTCTGGGACCGACCATGCTGCTTTTCCTAGCAAAGGCCATGACATTTTGCTTGAAGACTAAGAAGTTGTAGGGTAAATAAGGAGTTGACCACAAGAGTAGCCAAATCCTTCTGTCCAACCTCCATTCACGATTTTCAACCTCTAGTTTCAAAATGACTTGGCTGGAGTCAGGGGCTGGGGGCTGGGACAGAATCTGTAGACTCCTTGTACCTATGGACATTAAGTCAAAATTTGGAGAGTAATTAAATACTCTCCAAAGTCTCCCCAACATGGTATGGGTGGGGCAGAAACTCATTTCCTACGGGTATCTTTGCTTCCCTCATCATCAAAGCCTTTTCTTCACCAGTGCTCTAGATCAGCACTGTCCCACAGAACTTTCCATGATGATGGAAAGTTTCTGTATCTGAGCTGTCCAGTGTGATAGCCAATAGCCACAAGTGAATATTGATCACTTGAAGTGTAGCTAGTGTAACTAAGGACCTGAGTTTAAAATTTTACGAAATTAAACCTGAATTTAAAATTTTAAGAAATTTTTTAATTTCTTAAAAATTTAAATAGTCACATGTGGCTAGTGACTACCATATTGGACAACCAACCTGGGGATCTGACCTTTCACTGGCCCTTCACCAGGACCCATTCTCTTCTAATCCCTTCTCCCAGCCTACGGTCCCTAGTGCATTACTAGGCAGAAAGCTGTTTGTTTTGTGGTAAAGAAAACAATGTTTTTATTGCCACAAGTGCCCTCCAAAGCAAATGTGCAGTCAGTTTAAGAAAAGCAACAAATGAGGATGCCTGGGTGGCTCAGTCATTAAGCATCTGCCTTTGGCTTGGGTCATGATTCCAGGGTCCTGGGATTGAGCCCCTCATTGGGCTCCCTGCTCCATAGGAAGCCTGCTTCTCCCTCTCCCACTCCCCCTGCTTGTGTTGCCTCTCCTACTATCTGTCTTTCTGTCAAATAGATGAAAAAAGCTTTAAAAGAAAAGAAAAGCAACAAATGAAATCACCTGACTCAGCTTATCTCTTCTTCAGAGATAGCCAACATGCTTCCTTTTTAAAAGATAAAACTGGTTTTGCTATAGTAGCAGAGAATGGCCTGAAGAAGACATCGGAACCCTAAACTCTGAGAAAGAGCCAGACATAGATGCCAAGAGAGAGAAAACCCCTCTTCAGGTCCTCTGGCCTTCTTTATCATAACTCTGGGTTATGATAAACCAGGACCATCAGCATCCCCCGGAAACTTGCTAGAAATGTAGATTCTCACCTGCACCCCAGACCCACTGGACCAGAAACTCTGTGGGTGCCAGACAGCAATCTGTTTTAATAATCCCTCCAGAAAATCCTGATACATGATTTTTGCCCTAAATAACCATTGGTTCACTAGACAACAGGTCCTCAATCGGCCTCAGGAATCATGATAACTTTTTTCAGGAATGTCCAATCCATTCAGTGTCCTCCACTGGAGGGGTCCCAAAGAAATGCTGACTTTCTGAGTGCATCATCCAATAGGTATTTCTCTTTACTGAAGGTCTACTAGGGAACAACACTCATTATTTTTTGTGTGTTGCACATTTAACCAACAACCCTTAACCTGGTATGGAGAGGTGTTGCTGGAGCTAGTTGTCACCAGCTCAAGAGAGCTAGTGTACATATCTAGTCCCAGCCACACTGGTGGCTGGAAATTGGCCATGGTGAGAGTATTTACACCACAGACATTGGCAAACAGCTGATGATTACACATTTACCAGTGTACCACTGAATCACCCTTCCTTCTTAAAGGAAAGAAACAGGATCGGGGAAGTTGGGTTGGCCAAGATGACATATGTACGAATTTTAGCCCAGATCTTAGCAACTCTCAAAACAGTCTGCTTTTGTTACAGGGCTCTCTTGGTGATGCTTGAGTTTCACTTAACTGGGGGCATCCAGAATCTAAATAGGAGAAACAGAGGCCATGCATAGAAGGCACCAGGCTCAGAGTCGCCTTCTATAGTCACCTTCTATAGAGAAGACTTTATAGAGCCTCAAACAGGTAAGTGGGATTCCTATGAGGGGAGATGTATTAATCACATAACAAAGCCATACCTTCCAGGACAGACTTAACAATTTCTCAAACCATTCCCCTTTAAGAAAGTCTTTCATGTTTAAGGTTTTCTTGGCTCCTTTCTTGGAAAACTTGGCCACACTGACCCACAAGTTTAAATCTCAAGTTTACCTGGGGATTTACTCTTCCACCCTGACCAGGATCTTGAGGTGAAGACAGGGATATTGGTAGGGAGTACATTGAACATGTAGATACCTTTAGGGAGCAATGTCATCTTCCATTTCTAAATATTATATTTATTTAACAGAGAGAAAGTGAGCCCATGCAAGGAGGAATGGCAGAGGAAGAAGGAGAAGCAGACTTCCCACTGAGCAGAGGGCCAACCTAAGATGTAGGGCTCAATCCCAGGATCCCAGGATCATGACCTGAGCTGAAGGCAGACACTTAACCAACTAAGCCACCCAGGTGTTCCAAGATCAATGTCATCTTAACAATGCTAAGCCCATGAATGTGAGATGTCTTTCCATTTATGTAGACCTTCAGTTTCTTTCAACAGTGCAGTGTAGTTTTCAGAATGTAAAGGTTACATTAATTTTCTTCTTTCTGATGTTACTACAAATGGAAGTGGTTTTTTTTTTCATTTTAACTTCAGTTTACTTATTGCTAGTGTATAGAAATACAATTGTGTTTTCTATTATTGATCTAATATCCTATGATCTTGCTGAACTCATAAGTTCTAATAGTTTTTAGTGAATTCCTTAGGATTTTCTTTTCTGCATTTCTTTCCATTTAAAAATTTTTTTTAATATTTATTTATTTATTATTTGAGAGAGAGAGAGATTGGGGAAATGGGGCAGAGGGAGAGGGAGAGAGAGAATTCTCAAGAAGACTCCCTGCTGATCATGGAACCTGATGCAGGACTCAATCCCGGGACCCCAAGATCATGACCTGAGCCAAAACCAAGTTTGGCCGCCCAACCAACAATGACACCCATGTGCCCCAGGATTTTGTATATGCAAGATTATGCCATCCACAAAAATAGTTTTACTTCTTTTCCAATCTGGATACTTTGTGTTCCATTTTCTTCCTTAATTGCCCTTGTTAGGACCTCCTTTGCAATGTTAAGTAGAAATGCTGAGAGCAGACATCTTTGTGCTGTTCCTGATTCTTAAGGGAAATGGATTCAGTCTTTCCCCATTTGGTCTGATTGATTGATGGATTGATTTTTTTCAATGTTAAGTCTGATTTAACTGAAGGTTTTCTTTTTTTTTTTTTAATTTTTTTTTAAAAGATTTTTATTTATTTATTTGACAGACACAGATCACAAGTAGGTAGAGAGGCAGGCAGAGAGGCAGGCAGAGAGAGAGGAGGAAGCAGGCTCCCCGAGGAGCAGAGAGCCCGACACGGGGCTCGATCCCAGGACCCTGAGATCATGACCTGAGCCAAAGGCAGCGGCTTAATCCACTGAGCCACCCACGCGCCCCTTAACTGAAGGTTTTCATAGAGGTCTTTTATCAGGTTGCAGAAGCTCCTTTCAATTCCTAGTTTGTTGAGGCTTTTATTATAAAGTCCTGTTAAATTTTGTGAAATGCTTCTTTTATGTCTATTGAGATAATTGTGCAGTTTTTGTCTTCTGTTAATGTGGAGTATTCATTAATTGATTCTCAGATATTAAACAAATATTTCATTCCTAAGACAAATTCCTTTTGGTCATGGTATGTGGTCATGGTATGTTACCCTTTCTCATATGTTGCTGGATTCAGTTTGCTAGTATTGGGGGGGTTGTGTCTCGGGGTAGGGGAGTTCTTCATAAGAAATGCTGATCTGTAGTTTTCTTTTGATGTCTTTGCCTGCTCTTGGTATCAGAATAGTCCTGGTTTCAGAGAGTAAGTTGAGAAGTGTTTCCTTCTCTTATTTTTAAAAGAGCTTGTGAAGAGCCAATTTTAGTTCTTCCTTAAATGTTTGATAGAGTTCATGAAATTGGTCATAGGCTTTTCTCTGGAGAAGGTTTTTTGATAACTAATTCAATCTCTTTACTTGTTATAGGCCCATCCGGCTTTTTATTTATTTTTTTAAGATTTTATTTATTTGAGAGACAGAGATCACAAGTAGGCAGAGAGAAGGGGGGAAGCAGGCTCCCCGCTGAGCAGAGAGCCCAATGCGGGGCTCAATCCCAGGACCCTGGGATCATGACCTGAGCCGAAGGCAGAGGCCTTAACCCACTGAGCCACCCAGGAGCCCCCCATCCAGCTCTTTAAAAAGAGAAGACCTTTTCTCTTGTCAGCATGTACTCACCTCGGAAGCACCATCCAACAGCCAAACCTACCTCAGCACTAGTGTCCTTAGGAGCCAGGGCAAGACAGAGCTGGGACATTTTCAAAGGAACCTGCCAGCTCCCTCAGTTGCTCCCCTCTCAACTATAAGTGACAGTGGTTCTGGCTTCCTTTGGCAGTGTGCCCAGGGTGACTTGGCTCTGGAGCTTTCTATCCTTCCTTTCTATCCTGATGGACACCCAGGGATGCAGCCTCAGCTCCGTTCCCCTCTTGGCTGTCTCTCCTTGGGAATCCCTTTGGAATCACCCTTGTTACCCGGCCTGCATTGTCCTCCTGGACTTTGTCCACTCAGCAACTCCAGAGCGTTTTCTCCGGGCAAACCCACAGAGCAGTGCGTTCTCCTGGGGGCTCTCCTGTGTCCACCATCCTCATCAAATCCACTCTGAAAGCTGACTCACCTCCTCTACTGTAAGATTTTCTGCTATTCTTTTAACTTTCATCCCCTTGCTCTCCTGGCATGTTTATGGGAAAAGCTAGGTTCATGTATATGTTTGTAAGAGGCCCTGAAGATCTGTCCTCATTTTACAGGTGAGAACTTCTCCCATAAGAGGTGGATCCCCTACCCTGGCCGGCGCCCCACAGCACGGGGACTGGGATGTGCCTGGCCCTGCCCCCAGCATTGTGTTTTCAGCCACACCTGTGTTAACCATCGCTTTCTGTGCCATCTCTTTCTGGTCTTCTTTTTCAGACATTAAAGCCACTATTCACTGATGACTTCTGCAGCAAGCCTGTTCTCTAATACTCATAAGAACTGTCTATGCTACAGAGTTCGGGAGACTAAGGACCTTGTTTCAGGGTTCTGCAGGGATTAATACCCAGAGCTTCAACTCAGGTCCCAGCCCATGCTTCCACCCACTATGCCTGAACTTGCCATCGCTTAGGAAGAAAACGAACACTTCTCAGTTTACATCAGAAAATAAAAGTGAGTATAGAGGAGCTTCACCAGTAGAATCTTTCAGGGCAGAGCGTTTATCAGTCTCCTGGTTAGCGTCAGTGAGTCCCAGGTCACAGAGGAAGAAGCAGAATGCCAGGCCACCGGTGTAGAACTTCATCCCCTCACTCAATGAAGATGAGTACTGCTGGGTGCCAGGACCCAGCAGTGATCTATAAACAACAGTCCTGTCCTCATGGACCTTCCACTCTAGTGGGGGGACAATAGCATCAACTCTAGTGTTACTTGAAGAAAAACTCTGAAGGTAGATGAGGGCGACAGAGGGCAGCTAATGTGTGGCACCAGGGAAGGCGTCTCTTGGGATTGTATTTGAGCAAAGTCCTCAGCAAAGTGAGGGTATGAAAGGCCTGCAGAGATGTGGGGCAGAAGTTCCTCTGTCATACACATAGTGCCAAAACCCTCAGGTGGGAGCATGTGGGGAACTTTCGGACCAGGAAGGCCAGTGTGGCCGCCGTGGACGGAATGCCTGGCAGGGAGTGGGTGATGTCTTCAAGAGTCAAGGGAAGGCGTGATCCTGTGAGGATTATTGGCCAGAGTGACAAAGTTTTTCTACCTCCTAAGTTGTTGGAAAGTTCTCTTTCAACCCTTAGGCATCTCAACTTTTCAGTCCATTCCCAGACACAAATGTCCTTGAATGACAAGTTTTTCCTGTTTGTAAGCAAACTTCTCTCTTCCTCTCCATGGGGATTATCCTCCCTGGTTCCTTCCCTTGTGGCTTTCATAGTTCCCTAAAGGTTATTCTGGGCTCTAAAAATCCCAGAGCCTCCTAGGGCACATACAAAACAGGACGTCATGTTGCTTCTTCAGCCCCAGGTGGAATGTCCTCCTGGAAGAGAACCAGTTCTCTCCTCTCTACACTGGGAAGCCCAAAGAGCAGAAGCAAGTAGGATAATGAGACCCTCATATGGAAATGGTGAGGAGGCAGGCGTTGAGAATGGCCATTTCAGCTCCTCTTCTAGAAAACGGAGACTTTCCTAACAGGTGGAATCCTGGGGGCGTGGTGTGCACATTAAGGTATACAGGAGCAGAGGGGAGAGCAGTTGGAAAGGGGAAATGGTTTGTTCAGAACTTTCCCATGTAGGAAAATTGGATAGGCACTAATTAGCCTGTGCTAAGATTTTAATGGCCAATGGGAGTCGCTAATATTTTGTTTGTTTAGTGAATACTTGCTAAAGGCTTGTTTTGTACCAGGCATTGTGCTTGACCCTGGGAGGATGGAGAAGAAGAGCTTAGAGAGCTCGATGTCGCAGCTGGCTCCGAAGACGGGTGTGAACCGGCTAACCATGCTCCAAACAGGTCAGGAATCCAGAGGAAGCTAGAACTCAGTGTAATGGGAACAAGGAGGTACTAGTTAACTCTGCCTGGCTGGGATGTGTGATGGTCGGGGGGGGGGTCGTGGGGGGAGGGTGGAGAAGAATTGGGATAGAAGTCCTACAGAGAGGATGAAATAAATGGAATTTTATGGGTCTTAAATCTTACTAGGAAACAGAAAAGAACGCAACAACTCAGCCACTGCAGCTGCCCCCTACTGTTTGTCACAAAACCTGCCTCTGGTCTTACAGAAAGAGCACTAAGCTTGGTGTCTTAGAACACCTACCTGGGCCCTAACTCCTGGCCCCATGGCCAGTCTTTTTCTCTTATAACTTGTTTTTGTCATCAGTAAAGTGGGAGGTCCCTACGATGTCAAAAACTGTCTAATTTGGGGGGACACATGGGTAGCTTAGTAAAGCATCTGATTCTTGATTTCGGCTCAGGTCATGATCTCAGCATTCTGGGATCAGAGCCCCTCGAGGCTCTGCCCTTAGCAGGGAATCCCCTCGAGGAGTATCTCCTTTTCCCTCTCCCCCTCGCCCTGCACATGCACACATGTGCTCGCGTTCTCTCTCTCAAATAAATAACTAAATCTTTACAAAAATTGTCTCGTTCTTTGCTTTCCCTTTTGTCAAAATGTCTTCTCTTTATCAGCCTTATTTCTTTTTGGAAAAGATTTTACCTATTTGTCAAAGAGACAGAGAGAGCACAAGCAGGGGGAGTGGCAAGCAGAGAGAGAAGCAGGCTCAGTCCCAGGACCCGGGGATCATGACCTGAGCTGAAGGCAGATGCTTAAGCTTCTAACCACTCAGGCGTCCCTCAGCCTGATTTCTTAATCCCGTTAACTATGATTACATAAAGATTTACCTTTAGTATGGTTTAACAAAGCCATTTGGGGGCATAGCCAGTGTCTGGAAAAATCTCTGGAAAGCTGGGTGTTTCTAGCTTCCCTAGATGTATAGGGGCAGGTGGCAAGTGCTCTATCAATATATGGGCTTTCTGCAAGCTAGAGCTTCAACACCTGAATAGACTTCATGTGAAAAGGATCAGTTAGATTCTAACTACACTGGCATTATGACAAGACATTTCAAATTACATCTGTCAGTGTGAAAAAGGAAGAGTGGCCTTGACTATAAATTTCAATGTCTAAATCTCTGAGTGATTTTTAGAAGATCTAAAGTTTTAACATCTATTTGTGCAAATTTTTCACTGGTGGTAACTTAAGAATATGAGAGCTCCGATTAAAAATCTTGATCGGGGGGCACCTGGGTGGCTCAGTGGGTTAAGGCCTCTGCCTTCAGCTCAGGTCATGATCCCAGGGTCCTGGCATCGAGCCCCGCATCGGGCTCTCTGCTCAGCAGGGAGCCTGCTTCCCTTCCTCTCTCTCTGCTTGCCTCTCTGTCTACTTGTGATCTCTGTCTGTCAAATAAATAAATAAAAATTAAAAAAAATAAAAATAAAAATCTTGATCAAGAACTGCAAGTGGTCATTTAAAAGATAAAACATATGGGGCGCCTGGGTGGCTCAGTGGGTGAATGCCTCGGCCTTCAGCTCAGGTCATGATCTCAGGGTCCTGGGATCGAGCCCCGCATCGGGTTCTCTGCTCAGCGGGGAGCCTGCTTCCTCCTCTCTCTCTGCTTGCCTCTCTGCCTGCTTGTGATCTCTGTCTGTCAAATAAATAAATAAAATCTTTAAAAAATAAATAAATAAAAGATAAAACATAAAAACATTTGCCCCTACAAGCTCAATTTTCTCAGTAAAACCTTAAAAAATATTTATTAGAAAGTGTTAGGAAAATTCTTCAATATTTACTATTATACCTACTACTTCATATTTTCTTTTCTTTTTTTTGAGCTCTATTTATTTGAGAGACAGTGTGTGTGCGCGTGCATGAGTGAGGGGAGGAGCAGAGGGAGAGAATCTTTAGAATCTCAAGCAGACTCCATGTGCAGGGTTGAGCTGACATGGAACTCAATTCCACAATCCTGAGATCATGACCTGAGCTGACCTCCAGAGTCAGTTGCTTAACCAGTAGAGCCACCCATATGTCCCCATGTTTTATTTTTCTTAAAATGATTATATAATATAAAGAAATCTTGGTAAATTTTTTTCCATCAAGCTCTACCTAGAAGCCTCCCTTTTACTCCAGTATGTCAAATGATATCCTGTGAAATACGCTTTTTGCCATCATTTGAAAAATACTGGGAAGCATTATTTCAGGCTATATATTTAATAGTCATTCCCCCTCCCCCCTCCCACAGATCTACAGGGACAGCTCTGTCATAGATCAAGTTTTCCACCTACGCATGGGTCTATCTCTGTGTTCTCTGTTCAATTTTATCACTTTTGATCTCTCTCTGGATCAAGGTCATACTGTTTTCATTATTATTAGCCTTTTTAATCCTTCATTTCTGAGGTCAGAAATCCTTCCATGTTTCTTTTTTGGGAATACATTCACTTTTTAAAAAAATTAAAACATTTTTTATTTGAGCAGGTTTATGTTTATTGAAAAAATTGAGAGAAAGGGGGCCTGGGTCGCTCAGTTGGTTAAGCAACCACCTTCGGCTCAGGTCATGATCCTGGAGTCCTGGGATCGAGTCCCACATTGGGCTCCCTGCCCAATGGGGAGTTTGATTCTCCCTCTGGCCTCTCCTACTCTTATACTCTCATACTCTCTCTCTCAAATAATAATTTTTTTTAAAAATTGAGAGAAATGATGGAGAGTTCCCATACATGGCTCAATTTCTACCCCTTCCCCCATTAATGCCTAGCATAAGTGTTATACCTTTGTTCTAACTGATGCCACTATTGATACATTATTATTAAATCTATGGTTTCATCAGAGTACTCCCACTGTGTTATAGATTCATAAGTTGTGCCCAGTGTATGATGACATGTGTCCCCTATTACAGTATATCATACAGAACAGTTTCATTGCCCTAACTCCCCATGGTACTCCACGTATTCAGCTCTCCGTCCTTTCCCCCCAAAACCCTTGGCAATCACTGATCATTTTACTGTCTCCATAGCTTTGCCTTTTCCAGAATGTCATATCATTGGAATATGATCTCATGTAGACTTTTCAGATTGGCTTCTTTCCCTTAGTAACATGCATTTAAGTTTCATGGCTTGGCAGCCCATTTCCTTTAGTGCTGAATAATATTCCATTTTATGGATATACCACAATTTATTTATTCATTCACATAGTGAAGGACATCTTGGGTGCTTCCAGATTTTGATAGTTATGAACAAAATTTCTGCAAACATTCATGTAAAGGTTTGATCTGAGTGTTCATCTCATCGGGGTGACCAATTATTTGACTCCTCTTAACAAGTGCAGTTGCTGGGTCACATAGTAAGAACATGTTTAGTTTAGTACAAAGCTGCCAAACTGTCTTCCAAAGTGGCCGCACTATATTGCATTCCCACCAGCAATGAATGAGGGTTCCTGCTGTGCCACATTCTTGCCACAATAAGATATTCTCTGTGTCTTGGATTTTTCATACTTTAATAGTTATATTAGTGGTATTTTCTTTTAATTTGCAATTCTCTGATGACACAGGGTATTGAACATTTTTTGCATACTTATTTACCATCTGTGTATCTTCTTATATATTCTTCTTTAGATTTGTTGTCCATTTTTAATTGAATTGGTTGTTTCTTATTGTTGGTTATAAAGAATTCTTTGTATATTTTGGGTATGTGTTGTCAAAGATCTCCCAGTCTGTGGCTTCCTTTGCTTTTATATATACATTTAAACTCTGTTAAACTCTTTGCTTTTATATATACATTTTAAAATCATTTTGTCAAGTTAAAAAAAAAACCTGTTATGATTTTGATTAGAATGACATTGATTCTATAGATCAGTTTGGAGAGAAGTAACAGCCTCACAGTACTGAGTCCTCAGGTCCACAACATTTATTTAGGTTTATTTTTAATGTCTTTTTTTTTTTTTAAAGATTTTACTTACTTATATGACAGAGAGAGAGAGCCCACGCTGAGGGGAAGTGGGAAAGGGAGAAGCAGGCTCCCCACTCAGCAGGGAGCCCGATGCAGGTCTTGGTCCCAGGACCCTGGGATCATGACCTGAGCTAACGGCAGGTGCTTAACTGACTGAGCCACCCAGGGCTCCTACCCTCCCCGACTTATTTTAAAGATTTATTTATTTATTTATTTATTTATTTGACAGAGAGAAAGACACACAATGAGAGAGGGAACACAAGGAGGGGGAGTGGGAGAGGGAGAAGCAGGCTTCCCGAGGAGCTGGGAGCCCGATGTGGGGCTTGATCCCAGCACCCTAGGACCATGACCTGAGCTGAAGGCAGACGCTTAAAGACTGAGCCACCCAGGGCCCCTACCTCCCTTTTTAAAAAAATATTTTGTTTAGTTTAATGTCTGTCAGTAAAACTATATAATTCTCTTCCCACAGGCTTTACAAACATTTTAGTAGATTCATTCTTAAGTATCTTATTTTTTGCTAGTATTTTTCTAGAAATGTTATGTTAAAAGTCTATGTTTTTAAAAAAATCTATGTTTAATAGTTTGTTTGTGATATCTAGAAATACATTGACTTTTATATATTGATCATAACCTTGCTAAATTGTCTTTTTAATTCGAGCAGTTGATCCTTCGATAATTTGGGGATTTTATTGAATCTTCTATGAATGTCAACAGTTTTGTTTCTTCCTTTCCAGTTTTTATATTTTTAATTTTCTTGTCTCCTGAACTAGTTAAGACTTCCAGAACAGTACTGAATTGTTGAATAGTGACAGCAGACCTCCTGATTTTAAGGAAAATCTTTTCACTGTTGCCCTCTTAAATATGACACTTATGATGCTTAACTGTTTTTTATGTAGGTTATTATCTGATGAAGAATCTTCCTTCCTATTCTTAATTTGCTTGTGGGCTGCATATGAAAATAAATACAGAATTTTATTGAATTATTTGCAGCTAAAGAGAAATTTCCTTTTAGTTTTGTTGCTTACAGAAACCTCATGCAACTCAGGAGTAAATCTCTAAGCTGAAACATACCTAAGCTGGTATGTTCTGCTGGGGATGAATATTCAATGCATCATCCAAGAAACCCAGGTTACTTGGGAGTATTAAAACAAAAGGTCATTGATTGAGATAAAATCTTTTATTATCCGCCCCTTCGGGCAGGCAATTACATTAGCCACTTACTAGAAATCGTAACCTGACTTTAACAGTATACGAGTTCAAGTGCATATCATAGTACAAAATTAACACCACAGGTGTATTGTATTTTCAGGAGGTTTGTCTAGGAAATATTCAGCTCAAGGTCATAGAATAGCCAAATGCGGTACCCTCAAATCTAGGAAGCACAGAGTTACATTATCTGCTCTGGCCGCCTATATCCCATCTCTCCCACCCCGCAGTGTACCCGTATTAAAGATGCAAGGCTGAACAATGTGGAGAGGGGGAAGGAATAGAAAACAGAATGACAGTAGTAATGATGAGACCCCCTGGTGGCCGAGCATAGTGTCACCAAACATCAGAGCGAGGTGGATGTTATCTATTTGTGAGCCCGTGAAGGAATTGCTGTAATCTTAGGAGATCCTCGTTTGTATTAGAATCCATGCATTTTCTTTCTGCCATACTGTCTGTTAAATTCAGTGAACAAGTTACTTGACTGTCTATATGAGTGTAAAGCAGGTATTCCTTTACCTTTATTTTCTTGCTCTGCTTTGTACCAAGTTTTTCCTGACTCCCTTGGCTACTCTGTAGGAAATTGTTCTGAGGTATTTTGTTTTGCTAGTTGATTTGCACTCGGTTCTGTGAAACTTAATTCAGGACGATTTCATGTTGCGATTTACTTTTGGTTTTCAGTATTTGTTGGAAGATTGTGTTGGTATTTATGATAGCATTTCATGTGGAATATGGCATTTCATTTACCAGTACATTTATTTTATTTTGTAGCCTACTCAGTACGAAAAGTCACTGACATGTTTCTTTTTAACCATATGCTTTGGGGTTTTCTTCAGGTGTAGTAGAATGCTCTTGTATAACCATAACCAATGACTTTCATCTGGACTCCTATATATAGTATACTGTATGTACAGAACTACTTAAAAATATCTCTAAAACAACTGAGGTAGAAACTATTTCAGTTTTTTTCCTCCAAATTTCCCCCCTGCTCCGCAAATTTCCTTGTAAGATTAGCATCTTTTCTACCAGTGAATACTATATATATATATATATATAGCATATATATATAACATATACATATATATAGCATATATATATAACATATATATATAACATATATATATATAACATATATATATATACACACACACATACATATATAAGAGTGTGTGTGTGTATACATTCTTTGGATGCCAACTGTGTGCTTTGGTCTTCCCACCCTTATGGATTATGTAAGCAGAGTCTGCACAGCATTCTCTGTAAGTGTTTTTTTGGTCTGGCCCAGTCCCTGGAAGCCAGTTGCTCAAGCCAGTGGGCATAAGCAAAACCCTGTGACCTCTCAAACCTCTGCCCATTGGCCCCTCTACAATGGACCATAAACCTCTGGAGGCAAGGAAACAGAACTCTGGGTAGTGTTGTTTTCAGTGTCAAGGAATGACATCACTGCCAGAGATTATGACAAGATTATTGGACAAGCAGGTGGGTGGGCTTGGATTTACAGCACAGAAAGGTCAGACCCTGGTTAACACATCATTAGTGCACAGAGAACACTCTATGTACATTTTAAAAGTAGGAAATATTAACATTTTTATGAGCTTCGTGTAAACTGGTGAGTGTGGGTCAGGGCCAAAAAGTGTGCTTCATATAAAATTTACATGATGTGCTACAGCCAACTTTTTCTTTTATTCTAAATCTTAGGATAACTAAGATTTTTTTTTTCCTCAGTGGGTTGGCAAAAGGGCTTGCTTAATTAAAATCAATGAGCTGGGGTTTGGCCAATTCCTTCTTTTGTTTCCATGGGCTCTAAACACTCAGTCAATCCAGAAGCTCACATTTATAAAAGCACAGATAAAAAATGACTTGGAAACGTCCAGTAGGGACTAAAAGGTGAATCAGTGATGACCCTCTCCATAAGGGGGGGTTTATGGGGTGGGTTAGAAGAGAACAAAGGCAGGAGCTTGGTGTATCATCAAGACAAGGGCTCTCATGAGCCAGAGTCTCCCCACATTGAGTGTTCAGAAAACAAAGGTTTTCTCAAAGTAAACTGGTCATTAAGGAAGCCTACGGCCTCCTTCAAGATCGCAAGAGGACCAACTGAAGTTCATAATTGAAAATCAGGAAAACATAATACAATTCTCATGGCAAGTTAATACGGCAGGTTAATCCCTACACTTGAATGAATGGCATTTGGGACTTTACTGTGGAAAACAGATTAACTATGGGTTTAGTACCATATTTGTCTGAGAGTACCACCACTGGATGGCAGTAAAAATCCTTGGATTGCCCTCTAATCAATCAACCTTTCTCTTTTTCTTTCTTTCTTCCTTCCTTCCTTCCTTCCTTCCTTCCTTCCTTCCTTCCTTCCTT
>ML111665.1:0-24720 GCA_003697995.1 Taxidea taxus jeffersonii
GTCAGCAGGTTTGGTTCCTTTTCGGGGCAGTCTCTTCCAGCCTTTCTTTCCAGCGTCTCACAGTTTGCTGGCAATCTCTGACATGACTTTGTGTTTAGATGCATCATCCCAATCTCTGTCTTCATCTTCATGTGTGAGGATGTTGTCCTGTTGCACATCTAGGTCCATATTTCCCCTTTTTTATAAGAATTAGATCAGCGGTCACCTACTCTATGGCTTCATTTAAAATAATTACACTCACCACAGTCCTGTCTTCAAAGAAGTTTCCACATTCGGGTACTGGGGGATAGGAAGTCAACATGTGAATTTTTAAGGGGATGAAATTTAACTCATAACACTGTCTATGTCCCAAAGCAACAGGTGTGTCACAATTGTGGAGATGGTGTTGCCACCAACTGCCCACATTAAAAGCACTACCAGCACCATTGATGATGTCCACTGATGCCTGTGCCAAAGTTATATGTTGGGTGTTTCCTCCAAGTGTGGCATTCCTCACACGTGAAACGGTTGGCCCCATGCTGTTAGATCTCAGGTGCTCAGCCGTCCCAGGAGGCCATAGCAAGCCATCTTCCATGTGCGCTTCCACATTAATGTATCTATCTTGCCAAGGAACCAAGCATGACCCACAGGTCTGAAGTAGGAACACTCATGAAGTCATTCTTGCTTTGCCCTGATGCCCCCTGTGCCTGATTTATGTGGAGAGTACACAGGGAAGGAAAAGGTACTCATGGTGTTGGGTAATCAGAGTTCCATGGGAATTTGGTTAAATGTCCTCTCCTTCTTGTCCAAAGTCTCCTGTACTCTGGAGCAGTAGCACAAGAGTGCAGATGGTCATGGCATGAGGGCAAATGCACATGTGGAAGGAGCTCTCATGACTTTCATCCAGAACTGCTGTTTTCCTTGCAATCGTCTCCTTGATCCATCACATTCCATGATCCAAGTAATCCAGTTCTGTGGGTTCACACTTTTCTTCCATTAGGGGAGTTCACTTATAGTCTCTTTCTCACAAAGGATTATACCACCTTGCGAGTGTAGCCAGACCTGACCACACTATATCATAAGTGACTTCCAGGCCCAATGTTTATATTTCATTTCATAGGTATTTTCTGCAGATTATGCTAGACAACCAAGTGGCTTCATCAGTGTTCAATAGCGATATATAGTATTCAGCTACTATGACGAGAACTCATCATATTCTGTAATGAATAGAAAGTGTCCCAGCACGGCATCTTGCACATGATGGTTACAAAATATGTTTGCCAGATAAAGGAATAGATGAATTATAAGACGTATGATACGTTACAGCCTTATCTCCATCCTGCAGCCAAGGGCATGAAAGCGCAGGTGGCTGAAAGAACCCCCCCAGGATTGTCCCACAAGGAAATGTCAGCTCTGAGAGGTAAGCCATGTCTGACCCTGAAACTCCTGTTTCCTATATCATTTTGCTACATGAAGTCATAAGAGGGACATCTTTAAAACATAGTCTTTTTGTTGTCTCTCCTGGAGTCACAACATCTGCTGTATTTTTAAAAAGTTAAATGAAGTTAGGAGGCAGTCATGCTGAATAGTAAGTCTTATTCCTATTTTAAGAAAAAAGTGCCCCAATATGTTACAATTCTATTTAAAGCTATTGAATTGTTGGCCATCTTAGAACCAATTGTATTGACGGCAGTGGATTTGGCTCTGGACACTGTGTGAAGAAGATGTGACCACATTTAAAGTCATTCTGTGGAGGATGACATAGTTATAATAAGAGAAGGGAGTTCTGTGCCAGGGAATGTGGTCAAGGCCTGGCGGGCTGGCAGTGTAGACAGCACATAGTACCCAACACACTGTGAACATCCACTGTCTGTGGACGGATGGATGGATGGATGGATGGATGGATGGATGGATGGATGGAGCATCACATGGGTCACCAGATTTCATTGCCTTGAAAATGCCTCTAAACTCTGGGACTCTCTCAGTCTAGGATTCTCCGGTTCCATATTTGGTCCTACATAAGAACAATGTTATTCCTTCTACAGTATGTGAAATAGTGGACTGCTCACTATGCCATAGATCCATATTCTGACATTCTGAGAGAGGAAATTCTCTCTGAATGCTCAATGCCGATGAGTGTGTTGGCTGTCTGGCATGCCATCATTCATGCCATCTGTTCCGGTGGCATCGTGCCTAATTGCAAGGTGGCCTGACGGTTTTAAGGGGGCCGGCATGCCAATCACATTTGAGCTTAGCTAGCTAACCTGCAGAACTCAGAATATAACAAGCGGAAAAAAGTTATCCTGCTGGTGAATTGCAACTGCAAATGAAAAGATCATGCTTCATTAAAAATTGCCATCTTTTCTGAGTGGTAGGCATCCTTTAGATAGCCTTTCTTGAGTTCACGCTCCCCCCGCCACCAATGACCGCTGCTATGGGATCTCATGCCGTGGAGAGATCACAGACAAAGACCACATCTTGTCCAGCCAGAGCCACTGAAGCCTTACAAATGTTCAGAGTGTCTTAAACTCTCCTGCTTGGAAGCAAATGCACTGAGCTGCCAGAATTTCACAGCATTGTCTTCCTATAATAAGCAAACATCTGTTACCCTAAAATTCAGTTTATCTTTTGGAAAAGACACAGTAGAAGTCTGGATAGGAGTGAATTTGCTTACCTCCTGGAATTGTCATGGAAAAGACCCAACATAAGCATTAAAATATGTAGATTGTTAACTGCTTTCCCGACACTGGAAATCTGGGAATGTGTGGTTAGGTCTAGAGCTGCTGGTTAGAGATGAGAGAGTAAGCTGGGAGATGTTAAAAGACTTACTCAAGATCAAATAGGTAGTTAATGCAGAGCTGGGATCATAATGCCTGACACTGTCTCCTTTCTCCCCAAACACAGCTGCAGTCACGGTAATTGCTATTCTAGCAAAATGGCAATCAGGAGTTTTGAGAAGTCTGGGTTGACCATGCTTTTCTAGTTAGTTCGCTGTCCCTTTATTGATGTTTCCTCTCTTTTTTTCTTTTTTAGCATAATCAACCCACCTGGTCATGCCTTAAACATATTTCTTCTGTATAATGACTATATAAAAATTTTGAAGATTTGAGGCTCATTGTCTTTAAGACATTTAACATGGCCGACCCACCTCTTATTTTTATGGAGTGGTGTCTATTGCGAGCCATGCTCTGTGGC
The DNA here is from genome assembly GCA_003697995.1 of Taxidea taxus jeffersonii. Classification (NCBI taxonomy): domain Eukaryota; kingdom Metazoa; phylum Chordata; class Mammalia; order Carnivora; family Mustelidae; genus Taxidea; species Taxidea taxus. The sequence continues at coordinate 3,175 of ML111665.1, forward strand.
TGCAGCAGACAGATGCTTTTGCGTCTCTGTATGGGCTGTGACATAGTACCGGATGCATAGCAGGGCTGCTGTAGGGAGGAGCGGAAATCAAAAAGGCAGAATGCCATCAAAGAATGTAGACAGGAATGATGTTGCAGGATATTGGCTCTCAAAATTGAGTCCAAACTTTTTTTAGAGGGTTTATTATTTATTTATTTATTTATTTATTTATTTTTGAGAGAGTGCGCACGTGTGTGTCTGTGACAGAGAGAGTTTGACATTTTAAGAGATTGAGAGAGCACGAGCAAGGGGTGGGAAGGGGCAAAGGCAGAGGGAGAAGCAGACTCTTCAGATGCTGGGCTCGATCCCAGGATCCCAGGACCATGTCTCGAACCGAAGGCAGAGGCTTAACCAACTGAGCTCGCAGGCGCCCCAGAATCCAAACTTTTAGAGCAGTGCCCCTCGCGTACCACTTCTGCTTCAGCGGTCTCTGCGTGAGTACATCGGTATGCACGTGAGGCATGTTGATGGGCTGAACTGCACAGAGGCACGTTGAGAAACTGTGTTGCGATCTGTAAACCCCCTTCATCGGCCTTCTTTCCCCCGTCCCTGAATGCGCAGCCATCACAGTCTTCTGGATCATGCTCAGGCATTACAACAGACTCATTTTCACTTACTAAGACTCCAGGCCGACCGAGACCAGCCATCGTATCTCACACCCCAGCCTGGGGTTCAGGTCAGACTCAGGCTCTGCAGCCTTGAGTGGGGAGGCAAGGTGTCATCTTCTCTTACTTTTTCACCTCATACGCCATCTACACCATTGTTACCTCCACGTTCTGTAAAGCGGGGATGAAGGGCAAGGTCTTATGTGATTAGGGACCTCTGTACAGGTTCCTAAATGTTGGCATGGCCACATTGGGCCATCAAATGTGGGTTTACTGGACGTATAATTGGCTGTCTTCCTCCCCTCCTAGCCCCATACATCAGACAGTGTATTGTTTCCTGGTGTAGATGATCACCCACCTTTGGCCCAACTGATTTCCTGGGAGTCACCTCTTGCTAACAGGAAATACCAGGCATTCTTACTCTGGAAAATCTGTGTATGTCCTCACATCCCAAAGATAAATACTGCACCCGGTCTCCTATTTTAAGTCCAAAGGACAATAGATGAAGTGTCTGAGAACAGGGTTGACGACTTCTTAACAACTCCTGCAAAGGATGGGTCTGGCTGCCATTTTTCAAAAATTAGGGATTGTCACCTAGCTTCTCAGTTTAATGGCTTTAACAAGGCTCTAAAAATGGGAACAATATTGAATAGCAAGCTACAACTGTTTATATCAAACCCTGATCTGAAAAAATTCTGAGGTGATTCTTTACCAAAAGAAGAAAAAGAAAAGAAAAGAAAACATGTACAGTTTCTCATGCATGGTACACAGTTGGATAATTTTGCTAGAAATATGCAATTCACATCTTTGGACTCTCCATGGCAAAATGATCTGATGTGTCTTTGGTTATACATGACTTCTGTAGACCAAAGATGTGCAATGGTAAACATTTTTAAAGTTTCTCTGGAAAAAAAAATGCAGCATTATCTTGCAGAAGCATATGGGAAAGCAGTGAGTCATGTTCTCAAGGGGCAGCAGAGACCTAGAGCACTTCAGAAAGAAAAAAAATGCAGTCAGTGCACTACACGGTGTTGGAGGTCCCTCAACTTTCAGCCTCCATAAGTAGTAATGCCTTTTTGATAGCTTCCATTTTCTGATCTGCAAAGAATGAGAATTAAATGTATCTCAAACAGTTACTTGAGGGTTTGCACAAAGTATCATAAATACAATCCCCCAATTGGCACAAAAGAACATTTTTTTTTAATCTGGGAAAAAGTTATTTATTGAAATCAGATTCTTATCTAAATGAACACACGTTTTAAGCAACAGACATTTTTAAACATTTAACTCCTAAAGACCCAGTAAATATTATGTCCCTGTTTTAGGTGGATGGTGAAGCTAGACTCAAGGACAATTTTGCTAAATAAGTAAGAGCCTTTCTTCAAAAACAAATCTTCCTCTTACATCACAACTGGTGAATATAGTCACTCTGCAAAGCTAAAATGTTCTGTGGTTGCTGTCTGGGTCAATTACCATCATTTGGCCAGTCCCTCTCTTTCTTGCAGGGAGGCCTTGTCAATAAGCCAATCCCTCCCAGGCTTCATGTGGCTGCAATTAAGCTTCACCCCTCCCCTCGGGTTTTCAGAATCTGGGCATATTGTGGATAAATCCACACCATCTGAAAAGGTGGGGAGGAAAGAGAAGAAAACAGGGCCAGCATTCCATGAAACTTGCTCGTCTTTCTGCAGCCTTCTTCCCTTCAGTGATGACTTTTACTATGTTCTCTTGATTTTCATGTTATTTCCTATTTTTGAGCAGAATGGCTTGAAGCAGTAACAGCAGCAAAGCCATGGTCTGTCAGCCATCTCTGTCTTTCTCGCACACATGTTCTCTCCGTCACATACACACAAACACACGTCATTCTTGTGAGTGTTGAGTTTCCAAATATAGGAAATGAGACGGTGATTTCTAGAACAATCACAGGGCCATCCTTAAAAGCTTTAGAATTTAGCACTACTGTGAGAATGCACATGAAAAGGGATGCCAAGCACACGGACCTCCACCTTGTCCAGAGCTCCCCACCCTCACCACAGGTGCAGTGTGCACCCACCATGCATGGCATTCAGCCTAAAGGGCTTTTTAAAGTTTCTGCTCCATGTTAGGCCACATAATGGTACCCAAGAGAATCCACAGAACAATCCTGAAGAGGACAACAGGGCCGGTCAGCATAAGGCCAGGGAGATTTAAAGCCAGGGACCATGGTGAGCAGACTTATTGAATGCCCACCTAGATTATACCCGAGGTGTGCACATGTCCGGTGTAATCCCCGCAACAGTGAGTAGGATGACTATCATTCCAGTGGTGAGGTTAGGTTACATAGCACAGCTGGCTCTAGAAAAGGAAGATGGCTCTGGGCAGCCCCTGTCCACTTCAGATGAGCACTTAAAGAGAGAGCGCCCATCCTACATGCAGAGATTTGAAGCATGAGCTGGGATTTTACCCAAGGAAGATCCTCCATTGCTGGCTTTGTGTTGGAAGGGGCCAAGTGACAAGGATGTGAAGGCTCCCAACAATAGCAAGCCCAAATACAGGGCCCTTCACCCTCTTCCTCAACAAGGAACTGGATTCTTCCGAGGACAAGAGTAAGCTGGGTAGAGGGCCCTGGGACCCAGAAGAGAACCCAGGCACCAAGGCTTTGGTTGTGCCTCATGTGCAATTTGCTGGCAGAAAGCACAGTCCTGTCACATCTAGACTCACAGAGCAGAGAGCTAGTAAGTGAGTGGGATTTCCCCATACCAACTTCATTGAGATAGGAGTTACACACCATAAAATCCATTCTTTCAAAGTTTACAATTTAGTAATTTTTATTACATTTGCAGAACTGTCCATTATTTAATTTCAGAACATTTTCATCACCCCCCCAAAAAAGGCCCTCTCATTAGCAATCAACGCCCCCACCCCTGACCTCCTGGCAACCATTCGCCTGCCTTCTGTCTTACAGATTCAGCCGTTCTTGACATTTGAAGTGAATGACATCATAGGACATGTGCCCATCTGTGTCTTTCACTGAGCTGTAGCATGTGTAATTACTCCATTCCTTTTTATGGCTGAATAAATGTCCACTGTATGGGTAGATCATGCATTCACTGGTTGATGGACGTTTGGGTTGTTTCTCGTTTTTGCTTATTAAGGATAATGTTGCTGGAACATTTGTGTCCAGGTTTTTGTGTAGACACATATCTTCAATCCCTTTGAGTGTGCACCTAGGGGGTAGAATATTGCATGATATGAAAAGTCTATGCTTAACATTTTGAGGACCTGCCAACGTGTTTTCCCAAGTGACTGTACCATTTTGCTTTCCACTAGCGATGAATAAGAATTCCAGTTTTTCCACAGGCTCACCAACATTTGTTATTGTCTGTTATCATCATGGGATTGTTGGCCATTTGCATGTCTTCGTTGAAAACATGTCTATTCAGATTATTTTTCCATCTAAAAAAATTGGAGTGTCTTTTTACTGTTGAGTTGTAAGAATTCTTTATATATCCTGGATACAAGTCTTGTATCACATAAATGATTTACAAACACGTTCTCCCATTCTATTGTCTTTTTACCTTCTGATGATGTGTTCTGAAGCACAGAAGTTTTAGGTTTTGCTAAAATCAAATTTATTTAAATTTTATTTTGTCATTTGTGCTTTTACTGTTTCATCTAGGAGAGTACCGCCTAAACCAAGTCACAAAGTTTTACTCCTGTTTCTTTCAAAGACATCCATAGCTTTAGCTCTTAGGGTTCAATGTATAGTTAATTTTGAATTCATTTTTTATATGATGTGAAATAGGGGTCCGACTTCATCTTTTGTGTGTGGGTATTTAGTTCTCTAGCATCGTTTGTGTTAAAGATTACCCCCCCCCCCATTGAGTTTGCCTGACACCTTGCCAAAAATTTACTGATGATACACATGAGTTTCTGGCTGGGTTCTCATTTTGTTTTGCCGACCTCTACGTGCATGTTTATGCCAGTACCACATCGCTGTAAGCTTTGGGGAAGTGTGAGTCCTTCAAATTTGTTCTGTATAAAGGCAGTCTGACCATCCCTGGTCCCCTGCCTCTTCCTCGTAATCTTAGGACTAGTTTGAATTCGTTGTTTTCCTACAGAGAAGTCTTTGTAGGAGCAGGCAGGATGTGAGGGTCCGCACTGCCTCACGGCCACTGTTTATAGAAAGTCAGTAAGCGTTGGCTCTGGAATCTCAGTCTTGTATCTCAGTGTCAATCCCCTTATATCATCTCATATCTTCCTTAGGAGGACAGCGGACCGGTTGAAGATACCTGGTGTGAGGTGAGCACCCAGATTGTAACTGAGAAGGGAGATGAAAACTGAGGGCCAGACATGTGGAACAAGGTAGAGCTATAGTCCTGAGTGGAGCCACAACCAGAAAAGCGGTGATGAGCTCAGTGTTGCCTGGCACACATTACATGCTTTATAAGCAGTGGTTGAATTAATTAATGAATAAAGGCAAAGAGGCTGAGTGTCGGTGTGGGATTTGTATGGTGGCCCTGAGTGGTGTGAATGCTCAGAAGCCCATTTTTGTGTGGCTCTAGCTGCAGGCCTGGGTCCACAGGCACTAACTACAAATAAGGAAGAACATGCTGTGGGACTTCAGATCTGGGTCCTATGTGAAAAACCCTCTTTCTAGTGTTAGCATATGAGCTCAGATGAATTAACTGCATTTTCTTGCTAAAAGGAAGACCCAAGGCATGATTTAATTAGTCAATATCTTGCAAATGGATGGTTTAGAAGAGAATGGCTGTAGTAAGTTATCCTTGTAGCATTTTTATCCCTCATTGATTCTGCTCTGGTAAGCACATGCAATTCAACATCAAGAAAAAGAAGAATATGCTGAAGACGCATCATTTTATAATGCTGGAAAGCAGATTTATAAAGACTCCCACAGACTTGGAATGGCAGCCGATTTTTAAAAGTGTGAGCATTTTCCCCAAGTTATTCATTGTTTGGAGGACCTTGGTCCGCACGACAGTGACGAATTTATCATATAAGTTGATCATGGCGTTAGAAAAATGAGATCTATCGATTGCTGTCTGATCAAATACTGCATGTTGTAGAAGTGGAGCTCTTGATCCAGACGTTTCAGCTTGAACGGATGGGTTATTAGCCACAGAACCAACCGGCTGATCCCAGGAAAGCGTTTGTAGCAAGGGCAGTGCAGTTGTTATAAATTCTGTGCCCGGTGGCTCCTCAGGCAGGCACTGGAGTTCCGTGCAGACGGCAGCACGTTTCTACTGCATAAGCAACCCCTTATGGCCCCCTCGCTCTGTGTGCGTTACCGTGGCAAGCAAAGCCCAAGGCTATTGGCAGGGCTGACGATTGTTTTCAACACGGTTACCACTGCTTGTGGATTAGGTAAACGGCGAGGAACCAGAAGCAGGGCTTTCCAGCTTGAGAGCTTGTGTATTTGCCAAACGAGTGCTTTTGAAAATTGGCCTGCCTTTGCTGAAACACGTTCTTCTACACTCTAAGAAATCTCCCTCATGAAAGAAAAACGTTGTGTCAGAACACGGGAGGCCCAATGAACCCTGTCCAGCCTATCTTCTCTTTCTTTCTTTATTTTTCTAAATGTTCTTTGTGGACTGAAGCCTGGGCAAATGAGAACTCCATTCACACCTCACCACTTCCTACGGTGGCTCTGTGGCGTGGGCCCCAGGGGTCACGGGGCGCGGTGTTGGACCAGAAAGCTGTGGACCCTATTTCCAGTAATACCTACTCAGCCTCAGAAAACTCTGGAGTAACAGGATGATCGGAAGCCTGGTAAGTAGGGACATTTCCTGGAGGTGTTTGAGGCGGGGGCGAGGGGGAGGGTGGTGGTTTGCAGGCGCCTTTCCACGGTGCCAGCAGTGGACTCAAGGCAGAACACCTGTAATTATAGCACAAAGGTTCTTGCTCAAAAGTCCTCTTTCCAACCTCGGGTTTCTTGGCAGAGGACATTGCAAACTAAGAGTCAGCTGAATATATAGAAGCCGAAAGTAAATAAATTAATAATAATAATAATAATGCTGCAAGTCTGGAGGTTTGAGTGGGGAGGAAGTCCTCCCTATCTTGCTGACAGGTGAAATAGCAAACTGCAATCCAGCGAGAGGGCCCGTAGGCCAGAAGCTGCTAGGACCTTGGCAACCTCGAGTCAGAGCGGGTAAGGCACAGCCCAGAACGGAGCACACAATTGAGGATCCTCCACCCCTTTTCCCCCTAGATGTGGCCCTGAAGGACTTCCTCTGCAGATCGTCCCGGCTTTTCTTTCTCCCAAGCACTGAAAATGGAGCCAAGCGATCTCAGATGTTTCAGCTCTGCACCTGCTATTAACTTTTTTTTTTTTTTTTCCCCTCATAGGGAGGGGTGACAATAAGATCATTCCATCTTGGCTAAGCGTCCAAATCAGAGAAGTTTCATGGAGCCGTGGGATTCTTCTGGGAGCCAGGAGATTGCATGTGGCCATTTACCAGTCATCATACCGTGCACGTTGCGCGTCCATCCTTGTTGCTGGCCGGGAGCAGCAGGATGGGCGATCGGCGCGTCGCTGCAGATGCAGAAGGGCAGCTCCAGGGAGGGGCAGGTCTGGCGGGGGGTCCCCGGGGAAGGGGGCTGCAGGGGTGAGCGCAGCTCCACGGCGTGGTAGTGGGGCTGGCCCTCCGGCGCCCGCACACCCCACGTGGTTGCCCCGTCTGCATCGACGTCTGCCTATTTCAAGTTTGAGGGAGGAGCCCCTAAACCCTCCTTACTATCTGATGGCGGAGTTGGGTTCTGGAACAATCAGGGAAGACAAGAAGGAAAATCCCAGCAACTGAAACATCGCCTTATCTCAAAGGCAGGTGAGCATGTGGTGTGGACCTGCAGGCCTGGAGCCGGTATGGAGCCGCCTACCCCTCTCCCGTGGCGGCCAGCCCAAGTGCGCCCGGGGTGCTGCGCCGGGTGCTGCGCCGGGTGCTGTGCGGGGTGCTGGGTTCCTCCCCGCGCTCTGGCTGTGAACGCAGTGGCGCCTTCACCCGCCCCGTGTTTTCTCCGGCTTCCTGACACGCTTGTCGCAGCCCAGTTCACTCCCTGTGGTAGCTTTGAACACAGATCCACGAGTTCTTTGCTGGTGTTCTCTTCATGGGCTGGAGATAATTTCCTCCCGCTGGAGTGCGACCGCACACGTCTCACACACAGAGCAAGCGCGGGATGGTGTCTGACGCTGCGACCAGGTCAGGAGCCACAACAGCTTCTCGTGGGTCTCCTCTGTCCCTCCCGCCCCCGGTCTCCCTTTCTGTCTCTCTAGTCTTCTTCCTCTCTCCTCTCTTCCATCTGTCTGTGTTTCTGTCTCTTCCTCTCTTCTGTCTCTCTCCCACTTTTTTCCCTCTGTCTCTCATCACTTGCTTTGAGGGACGCCAGCTGCGCGAGCAGAAGTCCCCACGCCTGGGAACTTGTGCCTCCAGCCTCCAGCCGCGTGATGAGCTGCTTAGAAGCTGACGCTCGAGCCTTCTGAGGATGACAACGTTGCGGGATAGCCCAAGCCACAAGCATCCAGCTAAGCGGCTCCTGGATTTCTGAACACAGACACTGTGTGTGGAGCGAAGCTGCTGAGTTTGGGGCATTTTGTTACAAAGCCATAGATAGCTACTATACCCTGGACTCGTCCTCTGACATAACTTCTCTGGCCCCCGGAAGCACGGTTCACTGTGGATCATTAGTGGGTCGGACCTGGCCCCTGCGTCCCAAAACCAGTGTTCAGCCTCCTGGACCCAGAGTCTGGTGTTCTTGTTGGCCTCTGAGGGATGTGTTCAAGCACGTGCTTCCGACATTTGCTCTTCTTCCTGGAACAGCTTCCCTGCCTCGTGGTGGGTTCTGTGTAGGGGAATTCCGGGAATCCGCGAGAAGTCTGGGGAGAGGATGAGCAGGCATGGCCTGCCCAGACCCGAGCTGCAATGTCATCGGGTCATTTAAAGCCGCTTCTCCCCCCTCCCCCCGCGGATCCCGCAATCACCCCAGGGGGACAGGCCTTGTTATTCCACCTCCACTGGCCCCTCAGCCGTCCCTCCTCGTCCTCTCTGGACGCGGCTGCATCTTCACGACTGGTTCCGTGACTCTTAGCCCGAACTTAACGATACCCTAACTTCTCTCATCCTTCCTTCTCTTCGGGGTCCCGTGCCTGCAGCCGGATCACCCCAGCCGCAACAGTACCGCTGGTCCCGTCACTTGCACAGGAGGACAGCTTACGGGGCTTCCGCTCCCCCCCCAGAGAGTGGCTTTTTGTCCGAAGCTGAGACTGGTTCTCACAGCCTCTGAGCGTTGCCGTCTCCGCCCAGCCCCTTCCAGTCTCTCCATCTCTGCGCGGCCCCCACCCCTCTTCAGGCAAAACGCACGAGGCTTGGGGCTGCGGAGTCGTGCAGCGACTTGCTTCGTGCTCTGGGTGAATCACGCGTGTGCGGACTTGTCTTCCGACTCGGCTCCACCGCCCCCCTGGTGATGTTTCAACTTTGTATCAGTACGGTTTCCACAAACAATGACGAGTCACGCCTCCTTGTTCTGGAGAAGCGACGGACGCCCTCATTCTCCGCTATCATAGATCAGACATGTAAGCACACAGTATGCACTAAAACACACAGTCTCAGTTTTCCCATCTGCGAAGTCATTGTGATTACTGAGATCCTTCATCTTCTCTTTTTTTGGGGGGGGAGGGGCTTTATTTTATTTACTTTTTATATTTCCTTAATTAACGTATAGTGTATTATCTGCCCCAGGGCACAGGTCTGTGAATCACCAGGCTTACCCAAGTCACAGCACTCGCCATAGCAACCCTCCCCAGTGTCCATCACCCACCACCCTGCCCACCCCCACTCTAGCAACCCTCAGTTTGTTTCCTGAGATTAAGAGTCTCTTATGGTTTGTCTCCCTCTCTGGTTTCATCCCATTTCATTTCTCCCTCCCTCCTGCGAACAAGATCTTCTCTCTTGTTCTCAAATTCCACATATCAGCAAGATCATATGATAATTGTGTTTCTCTGATCGGCTCAGTTTGCTTAGCTAATACCCCCTAGTCCCATCCAGGACATTGCAAATGGCAAGGTCTCACTTTTTGATGGCTGCATAATATTCAATTGCATATATATACCATATTTTCTTTATCCATTCCTCTGCCAGTGGATACCCCAATATTTATAGCAGCAATGTTCACAATAGCCAAACTATGGAAAGAGTCTAGACGTCCTTCGTCTTTTCTAACTCACCTATTCCAAGCCTATGTGCTCCTTACAGTGTCAAGTTACAAAGGAAACAAAACAAAACAAAAAAACTAAAGTAAATGATAGAGATGTTCTTTAAAAAAAATAATAAAACATTTTCTGCGAGCCAAGCGTTAGCCCTGAATATTGAGATTACCAGGGTGGTGACTTGGGTCCTTGCTCTCAGAAATGGAGGGTGTAAAGGGGGGGCTTCTGATTGGCGTGTGAAAGAATCAACACGTTAGGCTGTTAGGGAGGCAGACATGGAGCATATTGAAATCAAAGAAGATGATCTAAGTCTCTGGAGGCATTTAGGGGGAGGAGTGTAGTTAGACTGAATTTCAAAGAAAGAATAAAATGAGGGGGAGAAGGGAATTCCAGACTAGCCAATCTGTTCACCAAAATGTAAAAACTTTTGGTCATTTTCCCACCATCCTCATTGAATAAGTGCTGGGGACCAAATGGTGAGTTAAGGAGTTTGGTCCTCCAACTGTTTTCCTTTGTGGAACTTACGTTACAGTGGCAGGGAGCAGACACACATACAGAGAAACTTCAAATATGGCATTTAGAGATTTAGAGACAGAGATGTCTGCCAGGAAGTTGGGCACAGGGGAGCCCCATACACTCGAATGCCTGTGAGTGGCTTGGTGAGGCAATAGAGCTGGAGGACAGGACTGCGAGAGAGCACATTATGAGCTCTGGCCATGCGCTCCGCTGTGCTCTCTCTGCAGTGACCCGGAGCTAGTGGAGGGTTCGAAACACAAGAGTGACATGCTTGGGGCACCTGGGAAGCTCAGTCGGTTAAGTGTCTAGTTCTTCATTTTGGCTCAGGTCATGGTCTCAAGGTTGTGAGATCGGGCCCCATATCAGGCTTAGTTTTGCTCTCTCCCTCTTCCCTCTGATCCTTCCCCAAAACCAAACCAAACCAAACCAAAAAAGTGATATGCTCCGATATGTTCACATTTATACCCTAGAAATTTTACTCTTCACTCTTGTGCTTAATCACTCTGGGATTCTGTATTTGCCCCCCTAGACCCATGTCTCCTTTCATCTCTGCTAGCTTCATAGTCTCCGTCATCTGCTTCAAGGGAGCATAGCCAGAAGAGTCTCTGTATTTTCCACTGGAAGCTGGGGAGATCTCTCCTTTCCAGGTGGAGGGTTTGGCAATGTCTGGAGGCATTTTTGACTGTCATGACTTGAGGACTGTCCCTGGGAACGGGGATGCTGCCAAACATCCTGTAGTACCCAGGACCTCCCAGACAACCAAGAACCCTCTGATGCAAATGTCAGAGTGTCCATGTGGGTAAAAGAGGGTAAGAGAGAAGGTGAAGTTAGGAACGGATGAAAGAGAAGGTAAAGTAAATTTCTGGAGCCTGGAGAGTGTCTGCGACTGGAAGGGAGTGGGTGAGATTTAAGACAGGCACTGTGGGAAGTTCGGCGAACACTGTCCTGTGACATAGTTCTCAAGCACTGAATTGCCAAACCAAGTGTGCAAAAAGTTGAGGTGTGTCTTGAGTTCTTTATTACTAAAACTAAATATTAGTTTTGCAAATTTAATGATTTCCTTTCTTATAGTATACTTTCCATTTATTTGGATCCATCTTTGTTTTTCTTTAGTGAGAGTGAAAAGGTGGAATTGGCTTTAATGGGGCCATTTTGGGGCAAAAGCGTAAAACAACTGTTTGCTGTCATCCATTGTTTCATGTGACAACCATTGTTTTACAGCATTAAATTACATCTCATTCACCATCCCTGTTACAGAAGTGTTTTTTTTTCTATCCTTCAAACTCAAATGTAACCAATAAATATTGAATAATTCTATGCATAAGCTCTGGGGTTATAAATATGAATAAAACATAGAAATTCAAATCTACGAGGGAGACAGACATCTCTACAGCCCCGAGTAACTGGAGTAAGAGCCACTGTGAGTGTGTACAGAATGTGTGAAATGGAATGCTTTCTGAGAGAGATGCACCGAGGAGGGAGCAAACTTGAAATAGGACACATGTGTAGATGACAACAGGGGAGAGCTGGGGGAGGAAGATATCCTAGGTGAGGGACAGGCTCTGGTCAAATGCTCAGAGAGAGGGGAGTATAGTCCTAATGGAGTCCGTGCACAATCCTGGATTCATCCCCAGGGCGAAAGTTAGAATATGCACAGGGACCTTGCTCCTTCTTAAGTTTTAAAAATTATTCCTGTCAAATATTGTGACTTTGTTAATGCCTTCATTGTGGTATTCTGCAGTTTTCCATGCTCTTTGTAACTTGCAAAACATTTGAGCTCCATTAGCTCATCAAGTTTTACCCCAAATGAATCAGATTTGGCGAATGGTTACCATCTCTTCCCGTGGCAGCAGGAGAGGAGTTACAAAATCAGAAACACAGGAGGGACTCACAAAGCATTAATCATAGTATTTCTTGGCACTGATGCTTGTCACATCAAGAGGTATTGGCAAAAGCCCAGGAGACAATGAATATGCAACATTTAACTTTTTTCATTTAAATGACATGTACTCCTCGATGTGTCATTTGACATGAGTGTAACAGGGATCCCAGAAAGCATCTCTCTCTCTCTTTTCTCTCTCTCTCACCATCCCCAAAATTGGAAGTCAAATGAATATATTGAGGGTGCCATTAAAGAGCTCATAGCTGATATCTTGGGTGTACTTGACAAATTCCAAAACATAGTTCGCTATCTCAGTAATTCAGCCCTTTCCCTGGTCTGGCTGGCTTGCTTGCTTTCTCCTTCCTTCCTTCCTTCCTCTCTCTCACTCTCTGTCTTCCTTTTTGGGACATTGGCTTTCTTATTTGTGTTTTCTGGATTTGGTTGAATTTGATATTAATTCTTTTAAGTGAATAATTTTAATGGGATATTGAATTTTTCTTGAGGAATTATTAAGCTATGGATTTTGTGTTTGCATAATTACTAAAAACAATTAAAGTTTAAAAACAAACATCTGCTTTGAGAGATCCATACCTAAGCCAAATAGTACAAATTCAGGGACTCTCTATGATTATACTTTGAAATAAACACAAAATATGTAGCTTTCTGGTTATGGCATTCTATAAACAGCCAACAAGGGCATTTCTAGGAAAGAAACAACATCAAGAAACATTTAGTACAAAAATAGACCAGGAGGGCAAGAGAGATTGCATATCTCAAAGCTCAGTTTTTCATTAAAAGAAGTCTTTGTCTATAAGTAATATTTGCAGTATTTTAGAGTTTGAAAAGGACATTTATACTATTTTTTTCATGTGATTCTTTCAATATCCTCTTAGTTATCATCAGCTTTATTATTCTAATGGAAAAACTGAGGATCATGGAAATTAAATAAAATATATCCTTGGATCAAATTTCCCTGTAACACCTCTGCAATAAGGATTCATCATGCATTTAATGCATCAACAATCATGCCTTAGTGTAATGGCAGTATTTTGTTTCATTTTAGTGGTACATATACATATTTTAATTAATGGCACCTTTGAGCCAATAAAATATTATAAATTCCCCAAGTTCATGTAGCCTAAGAGATGTGTTTACATTCAAATATGACTCCAAATAGTTTACTCTTTCCATGGAACCATTGCCTCTCTCAAGATCATCTGTAAAAAAGAAATCAACCAAACAAAAAAAGTTTGAACACTGTGGGTTTTCAGCTAAAATTACAATGCCTACACTCAAAATACACAAAATTACGTGCCGAGCTTCCTTCTATACCAAAGAATATTGTATTCATAGTGTATTTGCATTGTCTATTTTTTATTTACAATTTGGCTTAATTCTGAGCATTTACCAAGAGTATGTTTTATACAGGACCCATTGCTTGTCATTACGGGCTCTCCACAGCTATGAAAATTGAAACTATGCTCTTGTGTGAAAAGATAATAGGAAATGGAAATTTATAAATTTTCTACTACCTATGAAATATTGTGTTAAGAACTTTTACACATTTTGCCTCACTTGATCCCCATTTTGTAGATGTTTGGACTGATAAAATCACAGCAATGGTTCCATGGTACCAGGAATAAAAGTTGTTGACCTAAAGTTATGGCCAGAACTTTCAGCCCCCCAAACCTATTTTGCTTCCATTAGTCCATGCATATGGGTGGCTCCTGTGCGAGGCATGAAAAGAGATTCACAACCACATTGGTGGTTTGGAAAAAGGAGAGAGAATTTGGCTTCTACCAGGAAACTAGTACAAACGCTCTCTCCTCTCATCAAATAGGCAGTCTTTATTTTGTAAGAATGTAAACATTCTGCCGGAGATATTTCTCCTGGACACTTCCCATCTTGCAACTGGAGTCTGAAATCAAGAAAATGATCAATGCATTGGGAAAGGAGAAGAGAGAAGTATAAGCAATTTTATGTGTCAATAGTAACAGTCAGTAACTATGAGCTTTAAAATTTTCCATGACTTCCCTCCATTGCATAAAAAGAGTTTCATCCAAAGGAAAAAGAAAACATAATACATATATATATATATATATTTTTTTTTTTTTTTGCCCCGCTATAGCGTTGAGCTAGGCACTGTGTGTTTAACTTCACTCTTTATCCCCATAGCAGCCCTGAGAACTATTATAATCCCCATTTGGTAAGTATAGATACCCACAGATATATTAAAATGTTCAATAGGTTGCCCAAGGTCAGAGAATGGTGTTTCATTCCAGAACACATCAGCTATCTCCTACATCACTTGCTAGGAAGACTTATCTCTGGGCAGAGCAGGTGGGGAGTGCAGCAGCATGTATCCATGGACCAAGGACGGAACCCTTGGACCGGAGACTGTCACCCTACTTGCTAGGTTACTCCCTCAGGTCAACCATTGGTGTTTCTGTCCGAGTTCCAATAATGTGGAACAAATGAATCTGTAGAAAAGATGATCATACATTATCATTATTATTCTTACAACCTGTTTACCATGCTCTCACTTTTCTTCCTATTAATCCATTGATAAGTATCACTGTTGTACTTGTGCTGTGATTATTCTTTTCCAGATGATGGACAATAAATGCACGGCATTGACATGAACTACTCAAGGCCACGCAGATATGAAGTGGTAACATTTAGATGTTTGGATTTCAAATGGTGAGTTCTTTTCCAATATTCTTCTGACTTTCTAAATTTGAAGAAGTATTTTCCTTGGGTCCGGTCCTGGACAGATGGTGGGCATACTTCCTTGGTATAGTGAACAAGGCTGAGGATACAAGAATTCAATCAGAGATACTGACATTGTGAAAGCCAGAGACTGATGGATAGATCTCAGTTTTTTTCTGCAGGATGCACAGGGCAAGCCTGGCAGGTGATCTAGAAAGGTAGACCTTTATGAGTGAAGTGGGTGTCAATGTAACTTCTCAAAGATGCTGAAGCCGAGGTTTAAGAGACAGAGACATCCTCAATGTCATAAAGCTAGTTGTTAACCAAAAGAGGGTGTGTTGGGGTTAGCCAGCTCTACAACCTTGGCCTGTGGTTAAGGAAGGAAGCGCAGTGAAGTCAATAAGTATTGAACAGTAAAGGGAAACCAGTTGTTCCCAAATCCCAGCTCGTCCCTCTCACTGCTCTGTGACCTTGTGCACTTTGTTTGACATCTCTGTGCTTTAGTTCTTCATATGAAATCTGGGGATCGATCATAATTTCACTGTCTCATGGAGTCATCTTGAGAATGAAACGGGGCAGGGCATCCAAAGTGCTTCGAGCTGTCCCTGACACAGAGTCAGGTTGAGGAGTGTTAGGTACCATTGTTCAGTAGACCGCGGCCCCCATTGTCTTCTCTGTAAAATGAGCATCGATGTCCTATTCTGGCAGCATCATAATAAGAATTACCTGAGAAACAATGCAAAAGAACATCAGTAAAAGGCACTTTATAGTGTTTGCAGTGGGTGTGGTCACTACAGATTTATAAATGCTACAGAAAGCGGGAGGTAGCATTCTCTCAGGAAGTATGAGCCAGGCCTGCTTGGTACAGAAGACACTGAGACCTATAAGGTGCAGACTCTGTTCCCCAGGGGCTCCTAGAAGAGTAAGGAGCACAGACGTGGAGAGAGACAGCTCTCAAACACAGTGATGCTTCCATGGAGGCTTTAAGAGAAGATAAGATACTCTGTCTGCAAGTCTTGTGGCATCCATTCTCATTAAGAACTGATTTTAACTTAATAAAAGGGAAGGTTCACTTTATCCCATCTAGCTTCTTCTTACCCAGTTTTATGCCAGCATGGGATGATGAAGACGGAGACCAGGTGACCTGGCCTTGACCTGGGCTTGCTGTGTCACCTGGGGGTGTCGCTTCACTTACTTACATTTCAGACCCCTGCAGGGGTAGCTGGAACCAGCTGCGTCTGAGCACACACTAGCTGGACCCGCCTCTGACCCTGCAAGCACTCAGCAGGGAGAGGGACATCCTATGAGGAGCTGACCACACAAGGATCATGGAGAGGTTCAGGCAGACATCACTGGACGCTGGAGAACATAGGTCAGAGGGTCCATTTCTGAAGGAGTTCACAGTCCAGAACCCAAGTCTGGGACCGAATAATTCCAAGGTTCTAGAAAGACGGTTCTAGGAAATTTTCCACTAGGGATGAACTTGAACCTTGAGCATCTGATTTAAAGATAGCAATAATCTCCCCTTTCTTCATTTTACCCGTCATGGGTTTTGCCACTTTCCAAAGTGGATTACAATTATTTGTGGGCATGTTTTATTCCCTTAGTAGCCTGACGATTCTTTGAGGGCAGGTCACATCCTACTTTTGTTTGTTGTTCCAGCACCAGAGTAATTTGATACATGTCCATTGGGTGTGCTTATTATATGTTTATGAATGAATGCATGAATAAGTGGGTGGACAGGTGAAGTAATGCATGAGGACAGTGATTCATGAGTGTGGACAACCTCCTGCAGGTGCATCGGCAGCAATGTTAATGAACAGTAGTCACATCTGATGGTTAAAATGTGAATGAATGTCCCAGGATGTCATCCCAGTGCTGGTCCCCAAACTAAGTGGAATGGGATGGCCTCCAGGGCTGGCTCCTTGAGGAAGGAGAAGCTCCTGGCCTCACCTCACCTTCCTCAACCTGCCCTGGGTTGTTGGTACAGGTTTTCATCCAGATGTTGGTCCCTGAAAACAAAGGTGCCTTCTTTGTCATCACTGTGGGTCATCTGTGTCCCTCTCCTTGAGTCCAGGAAAGAGGAGACACCACGCAGGAGGCAGACAGCAAGCTTGCTTGAACTGTATGGGGAGAAGCGGGATGTGAGGAAGTGAAGCGGGAAGTGAGGACAGATGATAAGAGCTGAGACCTTGCTGCCTGTGGAGGCGGGGAGTTGGTCCTGGGGCTGCATCCGCAGGACTCTGTGCCCTCTGGGCTCCTGGGGAGGATTAGGTGGGGTTGGTGGGTTTCCCTAGCTGGGCAGTGGAGGCAGAGAGAGAGGTCTTGGCTCCACCCCTGCAAGGCACCCTTGGGCTGCTCTTTCATGCATGAAGTTTGGAGATCCTCCCACAGCATCATGTTCTATATACCTTGTCTCCTTGCTGGCTCTGGCAGCTGCCCTGTCCCCTCCTCCTACTGCTCAGGACTGGGGAGGTAACAGCTCAAAGTAAGGTAGCCCCCAGCCCCCTACGCATCACCCATACCTTTGTGATGAGCCCTTTTGTGGCTATGAGTCTCTGAGTTCTCCTATTTGAGGTATGCTTCCCATTGGAGCCCTAACTAATGCAGACAGATGGAAAGACCTAATGGCCCCTGTTCTTTGTAAGTTCAGAGCCATTTTCTCTCCTGTGTGATAGCTCTGCCTGAAGCCCTGATTTCCTCATCTCCAAAGTGGAATGAATAGTCTGGGTTGTCACAGGCATGGGACGAGCTGACGCCTGTAGGACACTTCGCAAAGGGCCTGGAGATAGACACCTTGGATATACTGAAACTTTAAAAAGGTACGATCTTGAAGCGCCTATTTTCACTCTAGAAATAAATGAAAATATACATCATTTTATGCTTTGAGTGGAGTTTTATAGAAAAATAGTAAAAGTCAAAGATGAGGAAAGATTTTTTATTTTGTATTTTCTTAAAACAATCAATTTAAGAATCACTTGGTGGGAATGATATGAGCCTCTCAAACAGTGCTCCCCTCTCCACCACCGCTACCCACATGGATTCTGGAAGCAACAGAAGACCAACTCTGTTCAAAGATTTCTGTGAACTCTACCATTTGGGCAGGTTTTATGGGAGATTATATAGCTCTGTAAAGAACTTGATCAAACATGACAACATATCTGTCGGCCTGGAGATAACATCACTGTCAGTTCACTCAGTTGAGTTATCTGAAAAAATATGGGACTTAATTAGTCTGTTCTCTGTTCTTTATAATGTGAGCAGAGAAAGATGTATGCCAGCTGACCCAGAATAAAGGGGCTGTGCTCTCCTTCCCATCCTGAGGAAGGCCAACGGGTTCCAAGTTGTTAGGACAGTGATGTCGGAGACAAAGAAGAAAAAGGGAGAATGTTCTAAAAAATGTGAGCTGTCTGCTTGCCTTAAAGGAGCACAGCCCAGAATCAGGCATGGGTGTCTCTGAAAAGCAAGGCTGCCTTGTAAGGCTTCTCCAAAATTATTCTGAAACCAAAGAGATTAGTGGTTTTGAAAATGTGAGTCCCAGGAGATATCTGGGTGACCAAAAAGTATGCAGTATATTCTTCTGAAAGGAAGCTATTTATAGAAAGAAGAATTTTGATGGCTGGGTCTCTTTTTTGCCTGAGTTTGGGAGGTTAAGTGTAGGGACTGGATTGGGTGACACAAGTCTTGGCTCCTTAGCACAGACCCAATGAAGCCGCAGAGCCCTAGTCTGTTTTCATGAAAATTCTTTGTTTTTGAAACTTTGCTCTGAATAAGAGTCAGAATGGTAAATTTTCATGTGCTGAAATTACTGCTTGGGAAGCTTACTGCCAGTGTTGGTCCATGGGGGTAGGACCCGGATATTTTGATGGAATACTGAAATGCAGTGCTCTGATGAGATATCTTCTTAGAGTCTTTCATCAACAACCATTCTGGTATTTTTCTGACTGATGTAAAATCCTTGTTCTTTCCCAGAAAATAAAACAAGGGCAATTAGTAATGGGTGGCAGGAGCAATAGGGGAGTTTAGAAGTGGTGGCTTTCTAGGTGTAGACATCACTACTGCCTAAAGAAGCCATGACCACCTTTTCCTGTGCCTTGTCCCTTCATCTGGTCTGGCGTTCCATGTAGGACAAGCTCTCAGAGCCCTGGTTCTTTTCCCTGTGCATACATAGCCGGGATCCACTGCAGGGGCATGAGGGCTTTCCAGATGAGCATCTGATCTGTCTTCTGATGGCACAAGCTGGCATTAGTCCAGAAAAGAAGCTTTCTGTGCATCAGGAGCAGGGCAGGAATTACATTTTAGTCATAGATCTGATCTGCACGATATTCCACATGACTTCCTAGGCATTTGGTCTTCCCCTCTTTGTGGAAGCTAAAGACTTTATGCCTCTTGTGTTGACCCAGCTGATCATCAGGCACTTCTTCTGAACAACAAAAAAGCCATTCATCCCGGAATGGCTGTCTCTGAGAGCAATACCCCAGTGTTCTTGGGGAAGGCTTGCAGGCTGTGGAGTCCCACCTGAGGCCGTGGGAGCACATTGTTTGTGCCAAAGCTTGGTGCTTTTCCATGCTCCTCATCCTGCTTTCCTAACACAGTTTCTGCCTCTACTTTGCAGTTCCTTCCCAGACGGCGATGGGGAAAAATGCTTCCTCAAAGGAAGGTGAAGGGCAATGAGGCACCTGGCCATTACATTGTTGGAGAATTAACTGATGTTGGAAGCTGTGGGGCCCCATGGGCAACGGAGCACAACAGGCAACAAAGGGTATGATTCCAGGGTCATCTACAAACAGTAGCCTCCTCTTACAGGAAACGTCCCAGGAACAGATTCCATTTCTTTTTCTTTTTTCTTTCTTCTTTTTTTTAAAAAAAGATTTTATTTATTTACTTGACAGAGATCGCACATAGGCAGAGAGGCAGGCAGAGAGAGGGGGAAGCAGGCTCCCCGCTGAGCAGAGAGCCCCACTCGGGGCTCAATCCCAGGACCCTGAGATCATGACCTGAGCCAAAGGCAGAGGCTTGACCCACTGAGCCACCCAGCCGCCCCCAGATTCCATTTCTTAAAGCGCCACTTAGACCTGCTTGAGCATAAGAGGGAGCAGCTGTCAAAGAGCCTGGCAGTCACAGAGCGGCTTGGGCGCTCATCTCTGCACGTGGCTGGAGTCACAGCGTGGGAGAGATTCAAGCCAGACTGAGGCAGATTCCTAGGGTGGGATCACCAGAAACCCAGAAGCCTTATTAGGGACTGAAGTGTATCCCTAGAATTCATAGGGTGAAGCCCTAACCCCCAATGACTGTATTTGGGGGAGGGGCCTTGAAGGAGATGACGTGTTAAATAGCATCACAGTGGAGGTGCCTAATCTTATGGGACTGGTTTCCTTATAAGAAGAGACTCCAGAGCTTTCTCTATCTATCTCTCTCTCTCTCTACACACACACACACACACACACACACACACAGAAGAGGTCATAATGTGAGGACACCGTGAGGAGGCGAACATCTGCAACTGAACAAGAGAGATCTCGCCAGAAACCAACCTTACTGGCACCCCGACCTTGGACTTCCAGTCTTCCGAATGTGAAAAAATACATTTCTGGTTCTCTGGGTGTTCAGCCTATGATGTTTCACTCCAGCCACCCAAGTTGCTCTCCAGAGGAGAAATGGGTGTTAACTTCTCACTGGGCTCTATCACATTTGAGAGTATTAGGTAAATCGGTAAAAGGAGCCTAAAACAGTTGTTTGTAGTAAAGTAAGTGAAATGTCTGAAAACAGGAATATGCAGAGAAGTGAAAAGCAGCTTTCTCAATGGTGACTGATAAGAAAGAGCGAGAGGGGCGCCTGGGTGGCTCAGTGGGTTAAAGCCGCTGCCTTCGGCTCGGGTCCTGATCCCAGAGTCATGGGATTGAGCCCCACATCGGGCTTTCCGCTCTGTGGACAGCCTGCTTCCTCCTCTCTCTCTCTGCCTCTCTGCCTACCTGTGATCTCTGTCTGTTGGATGGATAAATAAAATCTTTAAAAAAGAAAAAAAAGAACGAGGAAGCTCATCAGACACCACCTCCCAACCAAGTCTCAGTTGGCAAGTAGAGGAGCAATGCTGAGTCACAGTCAGAGCGACCAGTTTCTGAGAGCCATGGTCCTCAAACAGTCTCACTCAGGCTCCACAGCTCAATGAGGCTGGATGCCTATCACCCCAACTATACACAATAGAATGGAAGCTTGTGTAAAGAGCTTTCCTCAAGCTCACCATGTTGGCAAATTAAGAGCCAGAGGTTCAATGGGAGCACCTGCTTCGATGACTTGAGGGAACGGTCTGGAGGCTACAATTCTGACCCAATCTGCAACCAGGGGCTAGTGAAAGCCTGAAAGAGTCCAGCTACTTTTGTGTCCTTTCTTTCAATTTTCAGATGCCCCTATTTTATAGATCGGTAAAATAAAGGTCAAAGAGATAAATAAGGTCCACTGTCCCAAGATCACGCTGGCCATTGAGTCTTGCCATTGGGATGCAAACGTTGTGTTGACTTCCTTCAAAAGTCTCTCCCTTTCTACCGCATCTCTTAGCCGAATGTTTTATGAGAATTCTCCAAAATGCTGGAAACACTCGC
>ML111665.1:24820-58625 GCA_003697995.1 Taxidea taxus jeffersonii
AAAAGAAAAAAAAGAGGTTTATTTTTGAGGAGGACATCATGAGCAATTTATTCACGAGCTTTGATACCTGAGACAAGTAACAAAGAACAGAAACCAACAACAACAGAAATGGGGACCAGCCAGTACTCATCAATGTATTATTTCGCAAATTCAAGAGAATGGTACATGAATTCTCTTCCCCAGAGCCTTATGAACTCACAGGTAAACCCTTTTGTTAACTGACTGCATTTTAGAACAAATTCATATCAAATAAACTCTTCTCGAGATGCCACAAGATATGAGTAACATATTTCCCAACCAAGCCCTGTTTATTTTGCCCAGAATTGTGATTCTCACCACCAGGAAGACCCTAGTCACACAGGAAAGGAAAAGTTCTCCCCATTTTCAAAGGGAAAACAAATCCCTTTCACCTTTACTAATAATGCCCGATAATACACAATCTAATTGGAGTATGTTACATCTTTTCTATTAAGGAAATCTGTATTTAAAGCTAGGCTTTTAGGGGCGCCTGGGTGGCTCACTTGGTTGAGCCTCTGCTTTTGGCTCAGGTCATGATGTCAGGGTCCCAAGATTGAGCCCCATGTTCAGTTCCCCACTCAGTGGTGAGTCTGCCTCTCCTTCTCTGTCTGCCTCTCCCCCAACGCAAGCTCTCTCATGCTCTGTCTCACTCTCAAATAAATAAATAAATGAATAAAATCTTTAAAAAAAATAAAGCTGAGCTTTAAGCTCCTCAATGGATGAGCCAACTTTTTATTTAAATATTCAGACCTAGTTCTCTGTATAACGTAATCCATGTTACTTTGGGTCCTGGAAAACAACTCCTAATTTTGTAAATTTCAGTAGTATTTGACCTACTACTAAGACCTAGAAACCCTCCCAGGCTCAGTTTTTTGGGTAAAGATCTAGAAAGTGTCTGTCTAAATAATAACAAAGGCTTGGTGATTTGGGGAGGAACATAGAATGTGGCACTTGGCACTTCGGGAATTAGTTGTTCCCCAGCCACAGTGATCTGCCCATGCTACCTGGCTCTCGCTCTGCGCTTGACAACTCTTTAGAGAATCAAAAATGAGAGATAATGAAAGAAAATCTATCACAGTGGTCACAAAACAACTCAGTTACAGTCTGGCATGTGGTTCAATGCATTTTTGTTGATGACGCAATTTCCTAAAATAAGCGAGAGAGCCCAAATGTATAGAGCTGGTAGAATTTAAAATGATCTGTGGCTCCCACTCCTTGCTTTCTAGCCTCTGTTGTTAGTCCCATGTCATAATGCAAAGATGCGTTGTAGCCATTGTCCACTGCGTGGAAGCAGGGGCTGGCAGAACGTTTTCTATAAAGGGCCAGGTAGTCAATAGTTTTCATTTTGCAAGTCATGAAGACTTTGTTGGAAACAGCCACACTCAATACTCAAACCAGTGGCCAGGGCTGTATTCCTATAAAGCTTCAGTCAGAAAACAGGTGTGGGATGGCCTTGGTCTGCAGTCTACAGGGTGCTGAGCTGCAAACTCAAAGATAAAGTCCTCTGTCCTCTGCTTTACTTCCCAGTGTGCCCAATCTCCAAGCAACGGCCTTTCCCCGGAGTCACACCTTGCTCCCTTCTCCCACATCATTCTACCTACTGTGCCCCTTGAGAATGCCAGTCACTGTCAGAAATGGCGCCACTCTCCAGCTACACCTCTACTGATTTTGTGCAAGTCTCCTTCAAAGTCAAAGTCTTGGTGGAAGGGGTGTGGTTGCCTCAAATTGCTCAGCCCAAACCTTATTTCCATAGGCTGCCCTTTAAACTGTCTTTGTTTGGCTTCAGAGGAAGCATTTAGAGAGAAAAAAGTGGCAAGTGATGGTTTGTGAAAATCAGTGGACAGCCCTGAGAATTCTCTGACATAAAAAATGGGATTTTGTAGAAAAAAGAAGGCTTGTTTTAACCAGTAAATATCTTTCCCTGAAGTGTTCATCTACTGCTTTCCTTTTGAATGTCCCACGACTTGCCTTCCTTGTGCAAAACTGTTCCCCAAATGTCCCCAGTATGGATCATGGAAGTGGCCCACTTGCATCGTGTACTTGGATGCAAACAGCAGCCCTTCGAAGGAAGGAAAATCCAGCTTACTCTCACCCAAACATGAAACCTCTCCTTGCAGCTAATTTCAACAAATTTAGACACACTAGTTCTGTTACGGAAGGCTGGCGGGGCGCCCCGTGGTAGATCACTCCCTGACAACTGTGTACCAAGGAGCAACAATTTCTGTTTTCTCAAGGTCATTGGTGGACTCTTGCAGCTGTTGCCAGAAGCTCTGAAAACGTCAACTCTGCCAGTCAGGATCAAGTCTGGTGGTGGTGCAGTCACTGCCTGGAGGAGAGGGCCTCACTTGACACTACACAACCATGGGTCTGGAAGACCACGAGTCCTCACGTGTGTGTGATGTGGGTTCCTGCATTTACCTGGTTTCTGTGTGATTCAGGGCTTCCTGGAAGGTCACAAGAACTTAGGGGCCTGTCTCCCTGGTGGCAAAACTTACCCTTCATATTCTGAGCCTTGCCGTCTTGGTAAAATCAACCCATATTCTACAGAAACTATATGGCAAAGGACAAAGAAATGCCTTGTGAAGTAGATTTGCAGTCCCTCCCCTGGTATTTCTAAGAGAAGAAGGGTGGTGTGAGATGAACAAGGGACTTTAAATTCAGTGTCGAATCTCATAATTCCTTGAATGTGCCCAGAGCTGATTAGAGCACCCTGCAGCCCTGAAATGAACTTCTCAGCACAGAGTACTGTACCTTCTTTGCAGTTAGGTCAATCCATGCGTTGGACAGGTCTCAGATAAGGTGCAGGCAGAGATGTGTTATCTTATAAAGAGAGAGCTATTTTCCAAACCACACACGGACCAAAATGTTCATGAGCCAATTTTGTTATAAAGTTCCCCCCAAAGTGTGTATTTTTCTCAGAGCCTTGTTTTATTTGTGAATTTGAAACACCTGCTTCTTTCCATTGACAAGTTTCCACCCACTCACCTGTGCCCCCGCACGATTGTTCAAGTTACAGGATCCTTTATTCTTCGCCAGCAAAAACCTAACGCGTGTCTTCACGTCCCTGCCGCAGTCTCAAACGAGGTTCTAGATGGAGAGCCTGATGGACAGAATTGTGCTTTACACCAGGACAGTGAGCACATCCATAAACCTCGCAGAGGCGATAATATAATGTAGAGGATCTCCTCAAAGTCTCAGTTTTTTGGTCTGGGGTATTTATTTATGTTTTTAACTTGTTTTTTCACTGAAATACAGTTGACCCACATTGTTATATGTGTTTTATCCTGGATGTTTTAAGGAACTCGTCTAAGAGTTCACTAGTTACCACTAACCTCAGTCTCCATCTAAAAATGCCTTTGCCCTCGATTGAAAACCCAGCTTTTTTTTGAAGCAAGATTCAAATGGATTCCACAAGCCCACTCAGACCCATTGATGAGATGACAGACTCTCTTCTCTCCCAGAGATGATCTGGGAACCAAAATGCAGCCACTCAGTAGGCTTCTTTCTTTGTCTCCTTCTGTTTCGTGAATATTCCATGCCTAAGGCCAGATCTTCAGAAACCATAGTCAAGCAGTGGGGCAATTTTGATAAAACAGATCCTCAGTGTTTGACTTGCTTCAGAGGCCAGGCTTGGTGGAAACGGGAAGAAGGTGCTGGCAGCTCCAACCAGAGAAATGGATTTCAGACCGACTCTGAACACCGAATGCCTCCAGCTGTGAGATTCCTTTTTGTCTTTGGCTAATCTGTTGGCAGGTTTTTGTTCTCTTCCATTTTTAAATTTTAAACAACCATTTTATGAACACTCATGTATGGAGGGACGGGTAGGCTCGTAAATAGATGGGAAGCAAATTCTTCATTCTTACCCTGACCCCCTCCCCCACCCTCTCGCTTCCATCTGCTCTTTGCAATCTGGCTGTTTGGATGTGACGGGCTGCATGATCACACCACCTTCCTCCATAATAGGACTGCATTTTACACGCGGCCACTGCCTGGCAGGTGGCAATTAGGTCAAGTTGGAAGAGAGGCAAGGTGAGCAACTTGCAAATAATGTGAGAAAAGGCTCTGTTGTCACCGTGTTCTAAAGAGACACTGTGGTTTGAGACGCTGCCGCCTTTGAGGCATGCTCCACAGAGGCTGGGGAGAGATTTTAACATTATGAAGGCACGTGTTCCACAATACCACCGGGGCCGGCAGCTGATTTGTGCCTCGTAGTCGAGGAGCAGTTCTTTTCATTGCTTTTGTGCGACTCTGCATGTTGTGGCATCAGTCAGCGAACGCATGTCTGCATAAATTATGCATGTATGAGTTCTCGCTCATGGGCTAGTCAGGAGGCTCCTGGAGGGATCTGGGCGCTTTTGTGGGCCGGGAGGGAGGAGGGGATGCGGGGTCTCTAGGTTCCGGGAACAGGAACGCGTGTAATGAGAATACATATGGAGGTGGGGAAGGAGCTCTGGGGGAAAGTAGGAATCACAACAGGCTAGAAGGCTGACCTGAGCTGAGACGGTTGTATTTTCGCCTTTCCTGTCCCTCCCGTCTCAGCTCAGCTCACATCCCCAGGTCCTCCAGGCAGCCCTTCTGTCTTGCCCAACCCTGTCCTCCCTGCAGTCCCTCCCCCTCACTGCTGTTGGCACCCACCTGGGGACAGAGAATCTGGCAGATACTGATCTCCCTTCATAGAGCATGCATTTCATAAGATGCATGCCCAGGGGCGGCTGGGTGGCTCAGTCCTTGGTGTCTTCCTTCAGCTCGGGTCATGATCCTGGGGTCCTTGGATCAAGCCTCGCATCAGGCTCCTTGCTCAGCGGGAACCCTGCTTCTCTCTCTCCCACTCCCTCTGCTTCTGTTCCCTCTCTCACTGTCTCTCTCCCTCTCTCTCTTTCTCTGTCAAATAAATAAATAAAATCTTTAAAAAATTAAAAAAAATAAGATGTGTGCCAGTTTTGTTGAGGAAGTTTTAAATTTAAGTTTTGGTGGGTGATAGGAAAAAAAGCTGAAGACAGTGTAACAGATGCCGTGGTGGCCGGTGTTGAATCCCCCAGCACACATTAATTCCATGAGGATGTTCTGTCTGGAGACAGAATGGGGACTTGAAATCCACTGTGGGAGGAAGGCATTAACAAATGTGGGTAATAATACGAGTCCAAAAACGTCACCATGCAGAGGAAGCTGAAGATGGTGGCTGACCACAACTTCGGTATCCTGGATGTCTATTAAAAATCCCAAATTCTGTGTGATAAATGTTAGGAAACTATGGCAACTCCCCAGACCTGGTGGGTTGGCCCTTCTGACTGGAATAACACAGTGGAAAGGTGCAAATTATTCGGGATGAATGATCCTTCTAGAAGATGAGGAGCTGCTGCAGTGTATGTCTGGGAAAGGGCACTTTCACAAGGCAAAATCAGTGTGTTTTTACCCAGGGAAGATGGGCAGGCAGGAGGCACTGCTGCCCACCACAGGGACCTAGGTCTTTCGACTTATGAAACTGAGAGAGGCTTGTGTACTGGGTATCAAACCCACTTCTGTTCACCTCCAGTTACAGGGAATATCAGACATTACAACACTAGCTGTGCTCTTAATGCTACAAAGGGAGAGGTAGAATATGGATTCACCCATGTCCCATTAACACATGTCCAAAAAACAAACAAACAAAAACCACAATAATCTTTAAAATTAAGTAGATGACAGATATGAAACGGAGAAAAGAGAGGGAGGATTACTTTACTAGGAGAAAATAGCCTCTTAAAGAACAGGTACGATGCTGACAGCATGGTTTTTGCTGCCCGGGAACTCCACCAGGACAGGGAAGAAAGGTGGGGAGTCCCTCAGGCGTCTACAGGCACATAGAACAGTAACTGGAGTATAATGGGCACGTGGTGTTTATCCCTAAGTACTACAACCCCATCCTCCATGTGGCCGCTCAAAGACGACAAACTTAGAAAGTAACAGGGCTAGAAGCACTTTGGTTAATCTTAATGGAGTATTGAGGGTATCTCTGACTGTACTATGCACTTTACAGGGTTAGATTGTCCAAGTTTAAATTCCATTTCCATGACCTATTAGCTATGCAATGTTAGGGAAATTAGGCAACTTCTATATACAACTTCTCCTCTACAGATGCTGTTATAATTTAAGTGAGATTATGTACAGTGAGAAGCAAAAGCCTTTTCTACACAGGGATTGTAGTGATTGTTGCTGTTGATATTACCATCATTGCTATTTTTATTTTTTTTTTAATTTTTAATTTTTTCTTTGACAGAGAGAGACACAGTGAGAGAGGGAACACAAGCAGGGGGAGTGGGAGAGGGAAAAGCAGGCTTCCCACTGAGCAGGGAACCCGATGTGGGGTTCTATCCCAGGACCCTAGGATCATGACCTGAGCTGAAGGCAGACTATTAACAACTGAGCCACCCAGGAGCCCCTCATTGTTATTATTATTAATAACAATTTATTGTTTTGAGAGTGAGAGACGGCACTAGCCCAGACGAACATGACCCCTCTGGACTAATGATGCATACGTCATTATTCTCATGACCCACAGGCCGTAGAGGGCATTTGCTCCTCACCTTGCCACACGCCGTCAGTAGCCTCTGGATAGAACCAGAGCATGAATCAGAGGACTTAGCCTTTCTTTTAAAACAACGACACTATTTCGGTATGTGGGATGGTCTTAATCTTCCCAGGCCTTAGGTAGCCTCATATTTTATGATTACATAGTTGAAGAAATTAGGTTTAAGTACAATTAGTTTGCAGTGATGATAAGAGGGGGAGGGGAGGGAACATAGGCAAAGAAGAACATCCTGCCGACCTTGCTTCTCCTGACGACTTCCCCTCACTTTTCCACTCAGGCGGCAGTGACTGCTCAGCTTACCGCTCCTCCCAGCTCCATGGACCGAGGACCATGAAAGACTGTTGTCAGAGTAGCCTCTTTATTGTTCTGTTGTTGTTGTTGTTGTTATTTATTTGTTTATTTATTTATTTATTCCAGGAACAATGTAAGGGTTTCCGATTAGCTGCAGGTGCACATATTATACAATTAATTGTCTTCAAATGGTTAATTATGGGCAGAATTGGCTAATTCAGGGTGCAATTAACTACTTGCCACTTATTCTGAGAATGCCCATAGACAATTGTGTCTGCAATTAATTTACAAGAGCCATTACAGTGAAAACCTTGTACGATAAATCCAAGAATAGAGTGGGAGAATTTTTTCGAAGCAGAACTTCACTTTGGGTTAATTGCATTGACTCTATCCTTTGGCTTTTCTATGCAGGTTGACTGTCAATGGGGTTTCTACGAGTCGCTTATGGGATGTGAGCAGACCTGCCAGAAATGAGGGTGGAGAAAGGAACGGAGAAGCCAGTGCACGCTCAGGGAAGCCGTAGGGCCCTTGAGTGGCCAGGCCCCAGATGTCATTTGGAGAGCAATGTTCTATATGGCCCGTGATTGTTTTGTCTATTTGTGTGTTGTGTGTGTTGTGTGTGTGTGTGTGTGCGTGTGTGTGTTCTCTTCTGTACATTTTCTGGCACAGTAACTCAGGGGAATTTGCAGAAATGGAAATCCACACATCTCACTGAACAACCAAGTTTTAAAGCCATCTTATTTCTAAATTCATTAATGGTGATCAATAGCTAAACAGATCCTACAAACAATCCTGAGTATAATTTTGAAATTTGAGTTCCTTCTATAGGCCAACTACAGAGCAAAATCGTTTGATTAGATTATTGCATTAAACCCTCAGAATAATTCCATGTATTAAGCACTCTTGTGATCCCCATTTTGGGGAACCCGCTTAAAAAAGGGTTTGGTGACATGCAGGTCAGTTGCTGAGCTGGGCCTAAACATTGTTGGTGAGTCTCAAGCCCTGGACCTTGGCTGCTGTGTGATGTTGGGGACTTCGGGTCTGGAGGGGCCCTCACAGGCCAGTCCTCCCAGCTTCTTGCCTGGACAGATGGCAGAACCACGGGGCCACAGCTAGCTGAGGACACACGTGAGCCCAGTACTCCCGCCACCCGGTACAGTGCTGTTCGAGCCACAACATGTTGCCAGAAGAAAATTACGCAGAGTCAGTTCTGTCCATTCTCTGTCCATTCTTAAGAAAGGATGGTTTTCCTGCGGCGTCTGAAATGTGTGTGTGTCTGCGTGTAGGCCACTGATTAGAAATGACATTCCATTGAAAATGCCTCTGAGGACCAGACATGGATCTCCAGCAGGGAAGGGTTAAAGTTGCAGTGATTTTGCAGGCTGGATCAAATGTTCTTGAGAGGCCATTCTTCACATCTTGTTTCTTTAGCGCTGGGATAGGGCGAGTAATCAAAGGTGACAAGCCTTCTCTGCTCGTCTGGTCCCATTCCCGGAGCAGGGAAGCCCACCGGCGCATTGATCCGCAGTGGCAGCTGCTGCTGGTCTCGGACTCAGATCCTGGGCCACAGGGGCCCCATCATGTTACTGGAAGGAAGGAAGGAAGGAAGGAAGGAAGGAAGGAAGGAAGGAAGGAAGGAACCACTATCAGAGACCAGAAACGTAAGACAAAACCTTTTCTCTGCACACATGAGATTTGGCCACCTTGAGTTCATGGGCAGCTGTGATTCAGGTGCTGTCTCTGTTCAGGACTCAGAAATGGCAAAGCAAGCTCACTGTGTGGTTGATGGTCTACTTGGTGGTGTTGGTTTGCTGCAAACTTCGCAGGTGTTCAAGCAGGGACACACCCACACGTAGAAGTTGTGTTATGTAGGCCTCTGCCTAAAAGCAGAAGAAGACACCACAGAATAACTAATGCACTTCTGTCCCATTCTCTCCTGGATTCTAAGCTACTTTTTGGGGTAGAGGTTGACAATAGGAAAAAGAGAGAAAAATATATCCATCAAAATGTGGAAATCTGGGGCACCTGGGTGGCTCAGTGGGTTAAGCCTCTGCCTTCGGCTCAGGTCATGATCTCAGGGTCCTGGGATCAAGTCCCGCATTGGGCTCCCTGCTCAACAGGGAGCCTGCTTCCTCCCTCTCTCTCTCTGCCTGCCTCTCTGCCTACTTGTGATCTCTGTCTGTCAAATAAATAAATAAAATATTTTAAAAAATGTGGAAACCTGCTGCCTGTGAGGTCCTCCATGTACATTATCATCCTTATGTACTTTCCAGCTGCCTTGCATGAGAGAAGATATTTATCACCATTTAAATGAGGAGTAAGTGGATCTGGGAGAACTGAGCCAACTTGCCAAGATCCTATACCACATCTACAGAAAGAGCTGGAAAGAAGGTGCCTTGAGGTTAAGGATGATGACAGTTGAGGCCATGTGTTTCCTTGTGGGATATGTCATAGTCCCTGAGACGTCTGCAAGATGGCCTTGAGTAGGGCTGGGTTCTCACGATTTTGAGTAAGATTTCTAAATCTAAGCCTCTTTCTCCCATAAGTGGGATTTTGTTTTACTACGAAGCAGGCGTGACATGTGGAGACATCTCATATTTATAGCAGATATTGCACGATCATGTGATGGACCTTCAGGGATTATGGTGTTTTGTACATAGAGTCACTCTAACCTGGCTAGCCTGGCCGAGACTGACCTGCTTGTGAGCCTTGGGCAGTGAAAATGGGTGGAATCCTTTTGTCTGATCTTCTATTTTTTCATTTGGATATATGGTTTCTTCTTGGCCAACATACTTGAATTTCTGATTTCTGATTCACAATTTGAATAGCAGTTAGGGTGTACAGAATTGTGTCTGTTACTGTCTTAAAGATCTCAGCCCTGGTATAAAAGCTCACAACAACCTCTTATTTTGCACCAAACTCCCTACCCCCATGAACTCCTTCTCTGCGAAATTTTGCCACCAACCTCCTCGCGTGACAAGTACCACGACTGTCTTGATCACAGGGTGAATTCCAAAGCAGGCATCCATTCTGTAATTAACACTGGTCATTCCTTGTTGTAGAAAGCATAAAAGGTGCCAGAAGGAAATTGGTTTTAAAGAGAAACAAGAGAAGAAGAAAAAATTGATTCCTGGAAGAAAAGACTTGTCAAGGCAATTTCTTGCAAGAGCAAACCCTTCATTAGAAATCAAGTTAGATCTAATTTTGAAGGAGTGGATAGATGTCTCCTGGTATTTCCTATTGTCATATCATATATGACACATATAGATGAGAGTGATTGTTTTCAATCCCACCTATATTAAAAGAGAACTAACCAAATGAGTAAAATCAAATGTAATTAGTTTTACCTAAATTGTAGGTTTTCAGAGCAATTAATAAAACTGAAAGCTGAAAGCTGCTTGTTAAGCAAATCAAAGATCAAGAATGTGTTTCTTTTATTGAATGTCACTCCTATGTAAACCAACCTACACAAATCATTTTCATGTTTGAAATACAGCGAGTGTGTAATTGGAATACTCAGCAGCAGTAGCAACTCAGGCAATTTGTACATTGCCTGGATTCCTGGCAACAGCAGCAGCCACGTGCAAGGACTTGGAATGAAGACCCCACCGGATCTGGGTCTGAGCTCAGCTCCTCGCTGGCTCTGGGAGCATGAACGGTCCCTTCACCACTGAAGACTCACTTCCCCTGGCATATCTCTCCCTTTAAAAATTCACTGTTTAGGGGTGCCCGAGTGGTGCTGTTGGTGAAGCATGTGAGTCTTGGTTCCAGTTCAGGTCTTGAGTTCAAGGTCATAAGATTGAGCCTTGTCTTTGATTTTGCACTGAGCACAGAGTCTTCTTGAGTTTCTCTTTCCCTCTCCCTCTGTTCCTCCATTTCACACTTGCTGTCTCTCTTGCTCTCTCTCTCTCTCTGAAAATAAATACATAAATCTTTAAAAATAATTCCAACCATTTAGAATCCTGGGATGACTTTCCAGGAAGGCTTCTCTAGAGAAGCAGAGGCGAGGGGATGGTCAGAATCCTGCATTGGCCATTCACACGTGCATTGTGCTCTCAGCCAGTGAGACATACATGCTCCCCGCCCTCTCCCCGTATTCGGCCCTAAGCCTCTCATCCATCTGCTTGTTCCTCAGTTATATCCTTTTATAATAAACTGTGATCCAGCAAGTAGAATCTTTCTCTGAAATTTGTGAGCTGCTTAACAAATTTATGGCATCTAAGGAAGGGGTTGTTGGAACCTCCAGTCTGTAGTTGGTAGGTCAGAAACATAGGTGACCCACTGGACTTGCAACTGGCATCTGGGGTGGTCAGGGAGGGAACAGCACTCTAGGACTGAGCCCCTAACCTACAGACTCTAAGGCAATCTCCAGTTAAATAGTGTCAGAATTGGTTGAATTATAGGACACCTGATGTCCAGCTCGTGCCCAAGAATTGATTGCCAGAATGGACCCCCCCATCGTGTACACACACACACACACACACACACACACACACACACACATTGGAAGTGGTGACCAGAGCACTAACACCTATCATCAGACCCATTTAGCAGATCATGATAGTGGGACATGGAGACACAGAGTCTGTCATGTCCTGAGGATGGGGTAAGTTGCACACTGTGACCTCTCATTATTTCTGTAGCAATGACTGCAGTGACCACTTCTTCAGCATCTCTTTAAGAGCACCCATGTTGGGGCGCCTGGGTGGCTCAGTGGGTTAAGCCTCTGCCTTCAGCTCAGGTCGTGATCTCAGGGTCCTGGGATCGAGCCCCATATCGGGCTCTGCTCAGCAGGGAGCCTGCTTCTTCCTCTCTCTCTGCCTGCCTCTCTGCCTACTTGTGATCTTTCTCTCTGCCATATAAATAAATAAAATCTTTAAAAAAAAGAACACCCATGTTCAGGGTCATTGTCTTTTTAGCATATAGCAAAATTTACAGCAAAGATAGGAATGTAATTTGTATATCTGGTTTCCTACAGTTCATGGGTTCTCAGGATTCCAGTGATCCCCTGATGCAGATATCAACTGATGGGTGATTGCGAAGCTGAGGGGCTCCAGCAACAAAGAATGGAGATATTGGAGCTGACTTTCCAAAGAGGGTGTCAAAATATATAACTCTTCAGAGAGGTACAAAGACCATTCCATGAAATCTTCCCAAAAGGAAAATGTGGCATATTGTATTTTGATTATTAATAAGTATACATTCATATAATGCTTGCCCTACACCCA
Source organism: Taxidea taxus jeffersonii (assembly GCA_003697995.1). Classification (NCBI taxonomy): domain Eukaryota; kingdom Metazoa; phylum Chordata; class Mammalia; order Carnivora; family Mustelidae; genus Taxidea; species Taxidea taxus. Next base: position 36,926 of record ML111665.1, read on the forward strand.
AATTAGATATGGTACCAGGCAGTGGAATGTAATGGGAAAAGTGTGGGCTTTGGGAAGCAGAGTGCTCTGAATCATGAGACTTCATGTGACGAACTTACCTCTCAGGTATGTTCTCTTTTCTGTGGGTCCACTTGCAAAATGAGAGTGCTACTTCTTTCCAGGGCCTGTCTGTGGGAGGAATAACTGAGATACAGTACATCAGCCACCCCGTTCTTGTCTTAGTATCATGAGTCCACCATAAATGTCATCCATACTTAGGGTGTGGAGGAAAAGATGTTCAAATCCATTAATACATAACTATTTTCTGTAATGCATAAGTCAGCCCTTTTTTTTTTTGGAAGGAAACAAATAAACAGACAAAGAAAACCAAGCATACAAACCTACAAATATGAACCTAAAGAAAAATCTCGAATAACAAACATAACAACATGTAGATGAATTAAGAGACCAGAAATGAGGACCATATGGATAAGAATTTGCTTAAAATATACACGGGCTCAGGAAAAAATGAGAGAAAATTGCTGAAGGGAAAAAAAAAAAGTGCTTTGGAATTGTGCCAAATTTGAAAACATTTGAATAAATAATTTAAGCTTAGATAAAGTATAGAAAGATTTCTCTCCATCTCCTGGATAAATGAGAGAAGAGAAATGGAGCATGGGATGCATGCAGGAAACATGGAGACCTTTTGGTAAGACCCAACCCAAAGTCACTTCCATGAGCAGTTGGCTGGCTTAGCTTTCAAGTTTCAGGTAAGACCCATGCCAACACCATTGCTGTCTAGAACACGGACTTCCTGCCTGCTGCTGTCTAGAACACACACTTCCTGCCTGCTGCTGTCTAGAACACGGACTTCCTGCCTGCAGCTGTCTAGAACACGCACTTCCTGCCTGCTGCTGTGTAGAACACGCACTTCCTGCCTGCTGCTGTCTAGAACACACACTCCCTGCTGCAGCTGTCTAGAACACGCACTTCCTGCCTGCAGCTGCCTAGAACACGCACTTCCTGCCTGCTGCTGTCTAGAACACAGACTTCCTGCCTGCTGCTGTGTAGAACACGCACTTCCTGCCTGCAGCTGTCTAGAACACGCACTTCCTGCCTGCAGCTGCCTAGAACACGTACTTCCTGCCTGCTGCTGTCTAGAACACAGACTTCCTGCCTGCTGCTGTGTAGAACACGCACTTCCTGCCTGCAGCTGTCTAGAACATGCACTTCCTGCCTGTTGCCGCCTAGGATGTATTCTTGGCTTTGCTTTCAGCTTGAATGTCAACAGTGGTCAAGTGAGGAGAAGTGAACATAGGACATGCTGTCCCAGCATGAGAAAAGCCTGCCTTGTTCCATTTGAGAAGGCTGCAGAGATGTTCCTAGGCTGAGACACCAGGATCCCATCTTTTCCTGCAATTCACCATTATTTTCACCTTCTTTGCTGTTGTGCCTGAACACGGGAACATGCATTCCTTTCACTTGTTTCAACTAGAACAATGACACTGTTCCAATACATAACAGTTCTCCAAAATATTTTGGTCTTAGGCTCCAGGACCTACTTCAAATAAAGCACATATATATGTTAAATAGGCACAGACATCCAGACTAGAGCCAATTTTAAACCATTCTTTGGCAGTCTGTTACCCATGTTAAAACAAGATTTGGGGTTTGAAAGATGAGGACTATGTTCTCACTCTCCAGGGAGTACTGATCTTACCTTTCTTCACCTCTGTCCTTTTTCCTTAGAGCACTGACCGGAGATCTCCAGTGTGAACACACATTTCTGAACCCAGAAAAAATGTGTCCCTGTGGCTTAGCACTCTGCTCCTTCTCTGATTCCCTGAAAAACCTCAATGAACAGATTGTATTGAGCACCTACTGTAGGATATGGTCTGGAGTTCAGAGAAGAGTCATGTCCTCTGCTTTGAGAAGTGCCTACTGCCCCTGAAGACACACCTTACATTCTCACGGGCCTTTCAGAGAAACACCAACACTGCAGAGGAAAAGGACACATGGGATGTGACTTGGTTCAGGACAGAGCCCGTGGCATCTCATTCAACATCCAATCAAACCAAAAGCACAGCAAAAGTGGGGACAAACAAAACAATACTTGGCACACCCTCCCATCTCTGCTTCTCTCAGGTGCAAATCTATAAGGCACAAAGCCTGTCTCCTTGGAAAGGGCAAATTTTTTGTTAATGGTGCACATTCTAACGTACTCCTTCCAGGTAGCTATATGTCTGAATACTTCTAATGACTCACAGCATTTGAAGAATTAAACTCCATGCCCTGGAAGCTGGCTCCTTCACAATCTATGGGTAAATGTTCTTGGCATTCTTTTTATGATTCAAAATTTTATGAATCCAGGGGCACCTGGGTGGCTGTCGGTAAGCATTCGACTCTTGATTTCAGCTCAGGTCATGATCTCAGGGGGTTGACACTGAGCCCCACCTCAGCCTCCACACTGAGCTCGGAGCCAGCTTGGGTTTCTCCCTCTTTCTCTGTCCCTCCCCCTTACTGCTCACTCTTGCTCTCTCTCTGTCAAAATAAAGTAAAATCAAATTACGATTCCAAATTTCAATACCCTCCACGTACTCTGGGCTTTTCCCAACCTCAATCTTTGTCCAGTCATTTTCTTCTCAGACAGAAGGTCCAGCTTCCTCCTCCTCATCTACCTGGGCCGAGCAGGGCTTGAGTAGCTGGACAGTCCAATCTGGAAATCTCTTTTCTCCACTCGGACACCTGGAGCCTGGAACAAACACGGAACAGAACAGAAGTGGGGAGCTTGGGGGTTGAATTCTGCCTTCTCCAGTGTCACCCATGACTTTAGGCAAGTTACTTCATTTTTTCAGACCCTCAGCTTTCTTCCCCTGTAGAGTGGAAAACGGCACCCTTCCTTCTGAGAGTTACTGTACGTGAGGTTAAGTAAGATGCCGGTAAACTGCCGGCCATCCACGCTTGCTGCCTAGTCTTCCTTCCCCCACTAACCTTAGTTATGTTTATTTAACTCCTGTCAAAGGGCAGCTCCTTCAGATCCAAGACCCCACCCTTCTTTCACACCACCGTGACCCTAAAGTGATGCCATAAAAACAATTGAAACGTGGTACATATGCCCCAGATATTTACTGTTAGTATTGATTTTAAGTGGCATTGGGGCATTTGAAATAATCTTTCCTATGATAAGAATCCTATTAAACCTTAATTACTTTCTTGGAGGCCTCAGCTCCCCATCCAGTCCCACGGGGGCTTTGAGCCTCAAGGCCTGGTTGGGGCATGGGCAGGAGTATTCAGCTGCTAACAAAGGGTGATGATCAGCATCTGAAAACAGACTCACAAGCTCTCACTTTGAGCGAGTGTCCAAGCCACCCTTTCTCCGCTTCTGGGGTGGATGGACAAAAGAACAGCAGCAGGATTTTAATCTTCACTCACCACTCCTTCCTAACCTCCAGCTCCTGTTTGTTTGCTAACGTTAAGATCCCACACTGTGATTTTTACCAGCGGCACCTATGATTCTTGAGCAAAAGGTCTCTCTCCAAGGCTGAGGAGGAGATTAGCCATATCCCCAGTCAGCAGAAAAAGCATGTGTTTGTGACTTATTTATATTTAACTTTAAGTTGTGAACTCATAGGCCCTGAAAATAGATAAATTTATAAGCAGTTGAAAATAATTGAATCGTGACAAGACCGTGCACGTTTTTATGACAAAACCAAATATTCATTTACCTCTGTGTGCGTGTCCCTCTATAGCTAAACCCAAACATACGTGCGCGCGCACACACATCTCCAGGGTCTGTGGGGATGTGTGCGCAGGCTCTGTGCCTGATACACCGACCGCGCACACACACACGCCACCCACACCAGCTGTTGGGGATCCAGGACTGGAGCGTGAGCCCCCCCAGAAACGGGGAGGTGGGCATAGAGCAGAGATTCCACAAACACGCCCTGCAATGACCCCGGCTCTGCCAACCTGCTCTCCACATCAACCCCCCCAGCCTACCCCTGGCCGCACTGTGTGTAATCTTCTATCTCTAGTATTTTTTGCATATTGTACACTAGTGGATCTTGATGAACTTGAGCTTGGGCATGGTGCAGAGTCCAGATTTCAGATGAATAACTCTTTCATTTAGTTAATAGCTGCAGCAGAGCCATAAAACCGTAATAGTTTATGACTTTCAGGATATAACCTGCAACCACAGACGATATAAATTATATTACGTTGCACTTCACAGCCGCATGAAGCACACTCAGGATCTCACCGCTGGTGTGAAGTCTGGGGAGTGGGGGCGGGGCGTAGTGACTGCTCATTCGTTGATTTATTTATGGACACGCTGGCTAAGGAGAACGCCTTCGTCCTATGACCCAGCAAGCCACGACGCTGCTTGGCGTCATCCAGCCACCCAGCTGAATGCTGTTGTGACCACAAAAGGAAGCTAATCGGGAAGAATGGAGGGAATATTTTCATCCTCAACTTGCGTTGTTGCTTCCAGCACACACAGGAAAGCAAAATTTACGTCTGTTATAGGCACCAATAATTATTTTCAAGGAGACGTATGTCACTGGAAATGGGAGGTGGGGACTGCGTGCAGAATGGCATTGTGGCCAGACTGCCCGGTGTCTGTTTTGTTCATCTATTACGAAGAGTCCGCATGATGTTATCCTCCCTCAAATGCTCCTGTGGCTTCTGAATCCGGTCTCATGTCTAGGCTTAAGGTTAGGCCTCCGAACCAAGAGCGGAGGATGAACCCTAATTCTGCAAATGGACTGTCTAAATAAAAAAAAATGAAGACAATAGAGCTTCAGAAATTGTTAAGGGCCAGAGGGAGAGAGGAAGGCAGCCCGGCTTTTCAGATGGCGACAGGCCACTCACTTCTTCGCTGCACCTGCTGCCTGCAGAGTGCTGGGTTATTGAAGAGGCCTGTGGTCCGATCTGCATATCAAATAGCTGATTTGTAGATGAGGTCATTCGTTTTGTGGTCTGTCTGTTGGAGGGCTCTGGGGATGGGCTGTTGCCTAGCAGTGGGCCCCAGGGTCCCACAGGCCCCAGGAGTCAGTCAGCAGCCCCTCCCCCACTCTGAATTCAAATCCAGGATTGCTTTCCTGAATAAATCTCTGAAATGGCTAATGTACTGGTAAGCTCAGAGCATGGGCGACGTAAGACCAGCGAGGCTTTCCTTTAATGACTTGGGTTCATCCGCTTAGGTGTTGTGTAAGTAAAAGAGTCACCTAGTCCCATCTCTGGGTCGGCTATCACAGGACGGGCAAGGGCAGTATCTTGGCCCACAAACACGGTACTTGCTTCGCTCCTGCCCTGGAATAGCTTCTTCTCTGGTCACAGGGTGAAAGGATCAATTAAAACACGGTGCTCGGTGGAATATGTAAATGCTATAAAATCAGATTTGGACAACTGATTCCAACTTTCAAGAAAGCTTCGTTACGCTAGAACTCTATTAGCCTGCTGGCTCTGTCTGTGCATGTGTTAGGTGCGTGGGTGTTTACGTGCGCACACCCACATATTTCAACCTCAGGCTTTCGCAGTAGAAACCTGTAACAGAGTAAAACAATGAGTCGTCAGCCAAGGCCTTTATCATTGAGCCTTTGTATGGTTCTCAACAGAGAACAGTCATTTCACCTGGCTTCATGCTTTAAACTGTATTTTTCCATGGCTTTCCATAATTCTTTCTTGCAAAGTTAGAAATAGAAACTGAGAACAAGATTTAGCTCAAATGCATTTAAGACGAAGACCATAGGTAAGAGGTGTGCCTCTTGTCATAGATGCTTTCGTGGGATAAACATTTTTTATTATTTCTTCCTGATTCATCATAGCTTTTGAATTTCCAGCTGCTGATTCTGGCTGTAGCAATAGCTTTTCAGATTGGGAACATCCTATCATGTTGAGGAAAATTTGTCACCATAACCACGAATAACTATAACAAGGCAAGGAGGATAGTAAGAGGGAGAAAGGCTAGTGCTCATGATTTAGCAGGTGAAAAATAAAGCGTGTGGTCTGACACGTAAGGTATCACTTCATGAACGGCCTTAGCTATCTCCCTTGGAGGAGGAAAATCAAGTGACTTACTAAGACACTAACATTTGTACCTTTAGAATTGTTTTTTTTTTTTTTTTTTCAATTAAGTATGGCCAGTGAGGGATGCTTCTCTGGGTGCAGGAAGGCAATGTGGGGTTTAGCACGAACCTGTACATACTGGTTTTTTGTGGGTTTTTTTGGCTCTTTTAGATTAGCGATTCTGTTGGATGATACTGAGATATATTTTTTAATGTCCTGCAAAACTGACATAAAAGTTTAGAAATAATGACCTATATTTGCACAAGAGTCTAAAATCACATCATTCCTTTCAAATGCTTCACTTTAGCCCAAACTTCCTTTCTTCATATGCAGAAACAGAGGCTCTAGAAACTGTGACATATTCAAGGTTATTTAGCAAACACTGAGCTGAGAAAGAATCTGGTCTTCTTATTCATGGGTGGGTTCTCTACTGTGCCATTACCTTTCCCAACAGCTAACTCTAGATTAACATCTCCTGAGACCTATTGGCTGAGCATATAAAGAAACATTTTAAAATAATGATATATATCTCAAAAAAATATATATGTATATCTCAAAAATTGTATGTGTAATGAATTAGAAATTCATGTTTTTTTTAAAGAAGCATATTTTTATAATAAAATATACACATAAATGAAATACTGTGGTCCTTCAACATAGTTCAGGAAATGCTGCCTGGTCTTGTATGTTGTGGAAGCCAGGAGACATCAGTTTCTTCAATAAGTCTGCATATTCAAGAACTACCAAATCCTGATCGTCGTTAATGAATGATGCATTCTGGTGTCTGCAACATCAAATAATAAAAACTCAGTAAGGCAAGGTACTCCCAAAGCCCAGGAGGAGTCACATTTGCATCTAGATATAGCCTGATCTTTGACCCTTTTTACAGACCAAAAGCTCTTTGATATTGAGGCTCTTGGCCACAGATTAATGAGCCGCAGGCGGGCCGGAGGGCCTCATGATGATGCTCAGAGAATTTATTCAACTCTACAGCAGGGACGAGGTTAACTCCAGCCATCTCCTAGGGAACCGGCAGTGACCGTTCAAAACACAGTCCGGGGGAGATTACTGCTCTGCTGTTTTATAAAGTGAATTTTCATTGCTGTGGATGAATCTTGCTTTTGTTTTTGTTTTGAGTCTTTTTTTTTTTCTTTTACTGTATTCAAGTTAGTGCCAACTACCATGTTAGAAATGTCGTGCTATTCTCCATGCTAGAGAAAATTGGAGCGTTTAAAACATCAACAACAGCAGTATTTGTGAAAATGCTCTAACAGTGTATAGACTTACAGTGGCTTCGATTTAAATACCTTTGACATGGCATCACCAGAAGGAAAATAACCTTAGGTATGTTTGCCTCGAGAAACCATTTATAAAACTGCATCTGCCTTCTTCACTAATGAGAAAGGGTTCATTCCTACAAGTCACACAGAACTTGATTTTAAGGAATTGGGTCTTCTGTGATCTATTTGCTAGATTTCTTTTTTAAGCTGGGATCTTAATTTTTAAAATAAACAAACGCAGACTTGTACGTAGGTCTGAGCCACAGACACACACACACACACACACACACACACACGCGCACACACAAAAGAGTCCGATTTCCCCAAGCCTCGCCCCTCTTTCTAGAAAGCTTTCCTGTGTCGACAAGCAGCAACACGAAAGCAAGTGCATCTGAGCCTAATGAGCAATCCATCTGCACGCTGGGAGGGTCAAGATAAATCCACGGAGAGGCAGCTGAGGTGGGAGGGGAGCATTCCTATTTAGCATGCCGCGCAGTAAAGAACCGGTCTCCCTGCCCACAGACTCACAGCACCCAGCGTGACAGCCGCTTGCACCCTCTGCTCTAAGATCCACTTTCTCAGAATGGTTTTGTTTTCCCACCCAAGACCCATCAGTCTGCCAGCTTGGCGTGGATTTTGTTTGATTCTTGGCTATTGGATCACTGTCCCCCAAATACTTGAGAATGATCTAAACACAACAAAGAAAAGGAAAAAAAGATCAGTATGGCAATGATGAATTGCAGGGTACACGTGGGCGTGGATATGGGATTTCGGTGAGGACGGCCTCGTGAGTGGTGGCGGTGTCCCACCGGCAGAAGCAGGGCTGAGCCCCGGAAGTGAAGGCGAGGTGAGTGCCAGGAGCCTTCTGAGCACACGGCCAGTGCCCGGCGATTGGCCCGGCGTCTGCACTGCTAGTCCAGGAGGCTGCCCTCTTACAAACGAGCTCTGTTAAGCCAAACCTTTAATTCCAAGAGCAATGCCTAATTTATCCCCCGCAGCAGGCTGGGTATTTTGCCTGTGCTATTTTTACAACATTTCTGAGGTATCCCTTTGTTATTGTGGGTACCAGTAGAGAATCAAAGGCATCAAAGCCTGGCGTTCCCCCACCCCTGGTCATCACCCAGTTTTTTGTTTGTTTGCTTGTTTGTTTGTTTTTGTTTTTCCGCCTTCTCTCTGCTTGAGATTAGAAAAATCAACCACACAATTCCCAAATCTAAGGAACAGGCGACTCTAAGGAATGTATGGGATTTTCTCTTTTTTGCACCAAGCCTATATCCTCGCAGTAAAATCTGCGATGTTCCCTACATCAATGGTGCATAACCATGTGCTTTCCTTAATAGGATTTATGCTTGTCGGCTTTCTATATGGCCTGCCATGCTAGATAAAGGGAAGGCAGAGCTCCCCTGGTAACCATAGCCACTGCACTCCCAACCGCCGGCCAATTCCTCCTAAGCATAAAACAGGCAGTGCGAGGGAGGAATGTGTCCACTTACACATACACATGCCAGACTCCTATCTGGAAGCCAAGGCTAGCTAGCCTCCACACTGCATTCAGAGTTTCTGATCGTGGGGCCACATACTTCTCTTAAATCTGCCCTCGGAACCATCGGCAACTGGAAAACAAGAAACTCTTAATTCCTTCCAGATCTAAACCGGTTTCCGGTCAAATGTCACCCAGGCTGCATGGAGGACGGAGGAAGGAGAATTCTTTATGCATCTGCGCCAACTGAAAAGGAGGTTTCACTGCCTTCAAGATGACTCTGGAGCAGCCGGCAGCTCGGGACGGCGCCCCGAACGCGGGGTTGCTAGGAGATCCGCCCGGCTCTCCGGTGGCGTCGCTCCGAGTTGTCTCTAATTGACAGCCCCGTACCCGAGGGTCTAATTCCAACCTTGGGACCGCGGCCGTAATGAGAGGGCAGCCTGCCATCACCCCTGCTCCCGGCGAAGGCAAGGAGGCTGGGGGCGGCCTGCTTCTCTGGGGCTTTGTCAGGCGTCCTTGGGACGCGCCCTGGGAGAGCCACGACAGGGCGGCCGCAGCCTGTGCCCCGCTCGGCCTCGCCGGGGCTTGTCCGACCCCGACGCCGGGGCAGCGCCGCGCTCCAGTTCACGCGGCCTCTCTCGGAAGGCGGCGCTCGCAGGGAGGGGAAGTCGGCCCGAACTTCGGGCGCTGTGCAGCGGGGGCCGGGAAGGGGGTTTCCTCGCCGAGCCGGGAGGGCGGGGAGGAGGGAGAGCCCGAGGCCCGAGGACGCGGTCCCCGAGCTCCGGCGCTGACTCCTCCCCGCGCGGCCCTGCTGCTGCGCGCGCGGGTGGGGACTCGCGGCGGCGACCCGGCCAGAAGCCGCGAAAGCGACAGCCTGGCGGCTGCGGGAGGCGGCGTTTCCCCGCGGCGCGTCCCGCACGGGCGTCGGGCTGTTCCCGCACCGGGTTCGCGTCCGGCCGGCGCCCGTCGCCCGCGGGCCGCGCGCTCGGGAGGGGACGGCGGGTCGCGCGTTCCGCGGCGAGAGCCCGAGCCCAGCAGAAAGCAGCCGGGCCTCGGGTGCCAGCCCGGCCCCCCGGGGACCCCGCTCGTCCCCGGCGCGGCCGGCCCGGGCAGACGCGGGGCGCGGTCCCTTCGCGGGCGACGCCTGCCGGCAGCTTTCCCGCGAGCGCACGGCGACACCCGCGCGCCTTCCCGCCCCGCGAACCGGTTCAAACAGAGCGCGGGGCGCGGGCGCCTTAGAGGGCGCGGGGCGGCTTCTCCCGCGGGGCCGACAGTCCCGGATCCTGAGCGCGGCTCTGGAGCCTTCCAAAGAGAGAAGGACGGCAGGAGTCAGGGCGCACAGAGGACAGACCCCGCCTGCCCTTTGTGACTCCCAGTCGCCCCGACACCCGAGTCGGGGGTTTTCAACCCAACAGAGGCAAAGTGGCCTATGGAGGCCAAAGACCGACACCAAAGAATATCCTTGAGCGAACTATCACGCTGTTCCCCCTCCATTTTCCAAATATTTTTATTGAAATGCCTGCAAAGCAAGGCTGTTCCTAAAGGGAATATTATTTTTAAACGGAATCTTTGAGGGAGAAAAAGAAATTAAAACAAATACAAAGGCATCATACTTACAGTTTTAATAGCATTTTTACTCAAAGTATAAATATGTTTTTTTTTTTTACAAAGCTCGTATCCAGGAAAATGATGAAAATAATGTAAATGATCAACATAGTCAATAAATAATGACATTCTTCTTGATTTTTTTGGTAAATCGTAGATTATTTAAATATAACTATAACTTACGGAAAAATTGCAAAAACAGTACAAAAATTCCATACCCTTTCCTCAGATCCACCATTTGTCTACATGTTGCATACTAAATCCTTGACTTCTTCCTGTGTGTGTCTTCATAGTTTTTTTGAATTATTATTATGTATTCTTCCTGAAACATTTGGTAACAAGTTGAAGACAACATGTTTCTTTGCTTCTAAATATTTCATTGTGTTTTTCCTAAGAGCGGGAAAGGTTCTCTTACACAATCGGTATATAATTATCCAAAAGAGGATATTTAACAACAGTGTAAAACTACCCTCTAATTCCAAATCCATGATCAAAGTCGATCAGTTGTCTCAATAATGTCCTTTATCGCCATGTCTCCCCGATTCCAGATCAATTCCAAATCTCGCACTACATTTAGTTGTCCACGGGAGGTTTGTAATCATTTCACCAAAAAAGGCCTAGAAAGCCCCAGACTGCAGGAAATTTTCAGTCTTCAGTTGTTTCTAATATTAAACACTTGGGGAAAGGAGACACCTCAAGAGAGTCTGGGCACTGGTTCTGGGGTGTTTCATTATGCGTGGGATAAATCCTAACTTCTCTAAAGGGAAATGGGGGGCCCCTATTTTCACATATCACCTAATATAAAAACCAATAATGCCAATTCGAAATAAATGTTTTGTAAACAAATCTTGATCTTGTACAAAACCAGAAATGACATTCATTATATAAGAACTGCAGAAATCAGCATGCATATTTCTGAAAGATTCTTTCAAGAATCCAAAAGAATGGGTTTTTATTAGTGTTGAGACTCTTCCGTCCCAGGATGAAAAAGTGAGAATGATCTAAGAAGAGAGAGTAGGCAAGAACAACAGTATGGAAATTATAAGTGGAATAAATAATCAGCTCACAATACAAAGAAATATAACAATGTATAGGGAAGCAAGTGATCATTTAATTTTTAAAATGAAGTTTTTGCATCATCTTATTATCATGAATGTTATCTATTAAAAAGACTCCGTTTACCATTGTAAATACTATCTTGCTCCTTTGGTCATATGGACCTGTTTGGAGTCCAGGAAGCCTCTGCCCCTCTTGTGACTCCATCACCCAGAGGGAGGGAATGATCACCCTTCTCCATGAGGTACTGGCTTAGTAACTGAACCAACGTGAGTTCGTTCCATGGTGAGTCAAGATAACAACCAAACCAGGTAGGGACACCTGGGTGGCTCAGGCGGTTAGGTGGCTGCCTCTGATCAGGTCTTGACCGTGGGGTCCTGGGAATGAGTCCGGATTCTGGCTCCCTGCTCAGCGGGGAGCCTGCTTCTTCCTCTGCCCGCTGTCCCCCCTACTTGTGCTCTCTCTCTGACAAATAAATAAATAAAATCTTAAAAAAATAAATAGAAAAGAAATCATACCAGGTGAATTGTAGCACAAAGGAAACTATCTGCAGCAAACAAGGAGATCCTAGGAATAACTTCCAAAGCCATGACTCCCAGAGCAAGGATGAATGGGTTCATTTTATTTAGTGTTAGGATGAGCATTTAGGGAAAGAATCCTTGTCATCAGATGCAGAGATGGGTATAAAGTCCTGCACGTGCCTTAAGGAAACACACCTGGACATGATGTTATGTAAATGAGGCTTATGGTCCTCCTTGGGCAGAGATTTTAGTCTTATAATGAGGTAAAGGTCACTGTAGGTCACTCCATGGTCCATCTTCATGGGCACAAGTTGAAGGTTTACCTCAACTTGGTCTGGGTGGTCGTCCTCTGGGCAGCTATTATTGCCTGAGGGGTGTTTTCAGCTTTCCATCGTGTGATGTTAGGTTTCTTTGCCTGACTTAGGAGAAAAGCTAGAAAGGAGATTAAGAAGAAATGTGGGACAAAGCCTATTGAATATAAGCAGGTGACCAGTAAAGGTCAGGTCTTGGGGTGCAGCTGGTGACAGCTTTTGTGCACACTATGTTGATGTGATGTCTGAGCACTGAGGGTGTACACTTGTCCCATATAGTATGCACATGGATGTAATTTAGTTTCTGTCTTCTTCCAGATTCTACAGGAATAAATTCAACTTAAAGGGTCATCACAGATGGGTATAAAATTCCTGTAATAAATCTCCTCCGTGTTTCTTACTGGCCTTGATAGGAGCATTCAGGGTTTCTTGAAATTGCAGAATTTTATGGATATACATACATACCTACTCCCTCTGCATAGCTGTAAAACCAGCCTTTCTGTAGTTGCCAACTGATGATACCTTTCACACCCTGCAAATATTTGCCAGCCCACACAATTTTCTATGCCATTGAAAATGACACCTGTTATTTTTTTCACAGACAATGATTCTTTTATAAGCCAGCTTATTATTTTTTTAAACTTCATATTTCTGTTTCAAAATAAGCAACTGACTCTAGGTCCTGGCCTATTAGATGAGGTGGTGGATGTGTGCAGTGGGTATCAATTCAGAAGGTAGACTCTTCTAGGAAGGAAGTCTGTAGAATGAAAGGGTGAGTAGAGCCAGAATTGTCTGTGGGAAGCTGTGTAGTAAGTAAGGATTTGAGGTATAAGTGACATACAATATCCTCTTGGTTTCAGGTATCCATCCTAGTGATTTGATATTTGCATGCACCATGAAATTCTCCCCAGGATAAGCCTAGTTGCCATCTTTCATCTTACAAAATTATTACAATGTTACTGACTATATTTCATCTGTTGCATATTGCATCCCCATGTCTTCTTTATTTTATCACTGGAAGTCTGTGTCCTCTTAATCCCCTTCACCTACTTTGCAGGGAAAGAAGACTAGCAAAATTGGACTCAGATGATCAGGCATGCGAAGGAAATATGTTTCAAGCACACATCTATGTGGGAGGAGCTTTTAAACAAAAAGCAGGTTATAGAAAAGTACCCACAGAACCAATATGTGTTGTTGGATAGGCTGGTGGCTTTAAGTTAATGGCACATCTGGAGGTCTTTTGTACACACTGGAGTCAATTATATCTGATCTCTAAATGCAGTCATTCAACAAGCATGCCATCTTTTCAATCATGTCTGTGACTCTTGCCACGGTCTGTGTGGCGGTGCCAGTAGACCAGTATTTATGAACATCCACCCACACCAGCAGCATGAATGGATATTACCCTAGAACTACCTCTCCATCACCAACAAAGAGGATCTCAGGACAACATGAAAAGGAACAAAAGTGCTCAATAAATACATATCATTACTTGTAATCTATTCTGTATCCTCTCTGGTTTCTTTTCACTGTGTTGGAAGTGTTGACGTGATCGACCAGGAGCATAGGTATATTCCTGAGTTTATCCAGAGGTTGAATTCATCATATTCCTTGACTTTTCTTTGTCCTGATTATTACTAAGGCAGATCATCTTTCCCCCAGAATGTCCCCTATTGGTTTTGCTTTGAGGTCAAGGCAGTCAGTCCACTGTCAAAAGCCAAATAAATATGCTATTTGATCCATTGGCGCATTAGCTCAAAATAAATAACACTCAAATATGAGTGTTGCTCAAGGGCTATTTTTTGAAAATTTGAGCCTCCAGATGAGAAATTCAGAATTTCCTGCTTAGTACCCAAACAGTAGGGCAGATACTGTGAGAGCAGGGCATGGTAGGGGGAGTGGTGCGCCTTTCATTCTATCAAATGCTGAAAGAAGACAGTTGGTGGCGCTGCCATGGAAAACACACAAAAGCTGGATAGGCTTCTTGCTGATTTTCTGGGTGGAAGCTTTCATTTGGAAAAAAATAAAGGAAAAAAAAAAAGGAAAGAGAAGGTAACCCCTTATTATGTTTTGCCTGGAATTGACCTTCAGAAACTCAGAAGGTCCCTAACTCTTCTGTGGTGTGTTGTGTGCACACGTATCTGCAATTACGAAGAAATTCACAGGTGAAGGAAAATTAATTCTCTCTAGTGGAGTTAGGGATGACTTCACAGAGGAAGTGACATTTGCACCGTCACTTGAAAAGTGAGTGGGGCTTTGCCAAGCAGTTCAATGAGAAATATCAGTCGAGGCAGCCGACGAACTTCCAACTCAGGGGCGGTGTGAAATTCCATGTCATGTTTTCAGAATGAGCATAAACCTGTGTTGGTTGGGTTTGGAGTACAGAGAGGAAGGGGAACACAGCCTGGGTGCCTGGTCTTCTGGGCTGGGTGGACATGGCGTTCACTCCAGGCTGATGTGCCCAGCGACTGTCATAAATGATGCCTCCTGATGGGACTCTGGATGCAACCGTTAGCCAACCGGATGCCCTGACCCCAACACATGAACAAATGGAGAATTCCAGAGAGTGATGAGTGCTCCAAAAAGATTAAATAGGTTACCCCTATAGACACCATCTGTGCAGGGTGGATGGGAGTCCCCCCTCCAATGGGCTTTCAACTGATGCTCTCTGAGGTCGTGGGCCCTGTCAGCTGGGCCCTGGGTCTGATGCTTACAGCCAAAACGAGTTCACACCAAAGTTGTCATCACCGGTGACAATGGCACTGATCACCCGTGCATGCCCCTGACAGCCTGCTCCAGAAAGAACTCTGCATCACCTCGGCTGGGCTCCTGCCAAAAAATGAATATTCAGAGTGACAGTAAGAAAGCATTCGATAGACCCAGATTGAGATACATTCTACAAAATGACCGGCCTAGGCTCTTCCACCGCTGAAATCAGAGTAAGGTTATGATTACCTAATAGAATTGTGCCATGAATTTCCTGATACTGACCATAGTGCAGCGTTGATGAGAAATAATCCTTTATTTTTGAAAACTCACACTGAAGTATTAGGGGTAAAGGACGTCTTATCTGTAACTTATTTTTAAATGATTCATGGAAGTGTGTAAGTGGGTGTGGGTGTGCACACACACGCATTTGTATGTGCGTGCATGTGTGTGTGCGTGCGCATGAGGGGGAGGCAGACCGTGAAGGAATGGGAGCACCGGTGCCGCAAGAACGGCCTACAGCTCAGCCCCCATCACCGTGAGATGCGTTTGTCACTCTGAGGGGGCACTTCAGACCCCTTCAGCGCCCATGTGTGAAACACAGCATCAGGAGGACCCGCGAATCAGCCTCTCCGGCCCCGCAGGATGACCCAGCACAAGCACCACTGTGCAGGGCTCCCAGACTGCAGGAAACCAGGAGCTGTCCCCTCAGTGAGCCCCCACTGGACTGGCCTTCTGCCTCCATGCTCCCCAGAAGTGCACTGCTCCTTCTGGGCTCTCCACGTCTGTCCCTCTCCCCTCTTGCCCACTTTTGAGCACGCATCCCTCGCTCCATTTTCTCTGCAGAAGCAGCCTCTGCCCCCTACTGCTGGCAGTGTGCCTCCATTGCCAGATCCAAGATGTGAGGTTTCAGTCACCTGGCTGCCAGCCAGGGTCTTCGAGCTGGGAATGTGCCTCGCCACTCCGGGCCAGCTCTGAAGAGACTGAGTGGGACAGACACAAGATGACGATGGCTAGTCGTGGCCTCACAAAGCACTGGGTGGAAGTTCACCGTTCCCCAGAGAATGGAGTCCCACCAGTATCATCCTGGTCTGTTCAACTCTCCAGGGTTGTGTGATGATCCATATTTCTCTGTCTAGCTGTGCATCATTTCACAGTGTAGATTTAAGACAGCAAGTTCTGGCAACAGCTTGAAGTTCCATCTGGCTAATGGAGAACTCACTCTCCGGGTACATATTGGTGCCTCACCCCAGTCTTCTTGAGGGATGACAGCTGGGCCATGATGCTGTGCACAGCCCGCAGAGCACGGCACAATCTGACTCATCCTCTCCCGACCTGAGAAAGCTCAATTCCCTATTGAGAGGGGCTGAAATGCCCCATTGTGAAGGCACCGACACTTCCACCAACCATGAATGGTTGCCAATTGGGGGCTATTTAAATTGGAAGTCAAAGGTCCTCTGGATCTTTCCCATCAAAGATTAAATCCCTCGTTCCAGGAAAAGAGAAAGTGAAACTCCTATTATCAGGAAACTATAGGAGGAACCATAAACCAATGACACCAGTGATCTTTTCCAATTAGGTTTCTGTAACTTATAGTGGGAAACACTTAGCTGATGGCTTAAATAGTTTTATTTCCTCTCAATTATATACAGAAGCAATTCGTCCTGCTGACTCAACTAAGTCTGATCACTGTGGTTGGGTCAATTTATCATTTTTCTGGATTAAGAACTTCCAGTTTTCTAATGCTTATAACATCCAATCTGATTTTTCTTTTTTAAGTCTGGAGTCCTAGACCTCCTCTTCTCCTTCCCACTGACTCCCATTTTTAACTCTGTTCAAACCCAGCCATTATTAGAGCTTCTTTCAGTGCTAATTAAAGAAGAAAAAAAAAAAACCCTTTCCCAGACCCCCAACATATGAGGTCCTATTTTTCAATCCAATGACTAGTCAGTGAGTTGAAAATAATCACCAAATGGAATATAGGTCCACATTCAAATCTTAGTTCTGTTCCTTCGTAACTAAATTATGATAGAAAATTTAAGGGGTGCCTGGGTGGCTCAGTGGGTAAAGCCTCTGCCTTCAGCTCAAGTCATGATCTCAGGGTCCTGGGATGGAGCCCGGCATCGGGCTCTCTGCTCGGTGAGGAGCCTGCTTCCTCCTCTCTCTCTGCCTGCCTCTCTGCCTACTTCTGATCTCTCTGTGTCAAATAAATAAAGCCTTAAAAGAAAAAGAAAATGCATTTAAACTTCTCTGTCCCTCATTTTAAAATTTTATATTTAAAAAAAGATATTATCTCAAGAGACAATTTCAATTTTTCGTGTAAGTTTGCAATTAACTAATTGTACATAAGCTGCCCACCGTAATACTTGGCACACAACAGGAACACAACACAAGTCAGCAGAGGAGTGCCTGGGTGGCTCAGTCAGTTAAACATCTGACTCTTGGTTTCAGCCCAGGTCCTGATGTCCGAGTCGTGGGATCAAGATGCTCTTCAGGCTCTGCATAGAGCAGGGAGTCTGCTTGAGCTTCTCTCTCTTTCACTTTCTCTCTGTCCCTCCTTACCCCTGTACATTTGCATTCTCACTCAAAAAAGTAAATAAATCTAAAAACAAAAAAAGTTAGCACAGTTTCTCCCCACCTCCAGAAATCAGTTGGACGACCAGTTACACATGGTCGCCCTTGTCGCCAAACACTCAGAACGCCCGTTACGTATGCCATATTTTCTCCAGTTGTCTCACGGAAATCTGACACCTAGGCCATCGAGGCAGAACATTTTCTTGTTCTTTCACGTTCTGTTCCTTCACAGAATATTTATCTAATAAACACGAGTTGACTTCCCATATGCAGGATTGGAAGTAGTGGCTCTCTGAGGCCATGAATTGAATAATGCATCAGACTGACAGAAAAGGGCATGGTGCTCTCAATTTGTGATAAGGATGTAAATGAATCAGTTTCCTGCAGCTAAGAGTGTGCTCCCCACATAGCAGGCCCTCGGGAAGTGCTCCTGACTTACTGATGGGCAGAGATCACAAAATTGTTGGATTCCATTCCATGTGACAAATAGAAATAATTCTCATGTTCTGTGTATATTATTATTATCATTATTATTATTATTATTATTATTATCATGTACAGCCAGCTGTGCATAGATTTCAACAGGAGGAAAGGCCACTGTTTCTATACCCAACCCCAACCTTTGATATCCTACACAACTGAGCATATATGCTAGTCCTGAAAATATGGAAACCAACATCTCAGTAACTAAAGTCTTCTTATTTAATTAAAATTCTCACATTCTTCCCTCTATTCTCTCTTTGTGCTTCTTTTGTGTAAATGGTGTCTTTTCTAAGCCATAGTCATCCATCCAGTTGGCCCTACACAAATTTTAGGTTTGTCTGCTTCTTTAAATTTCCTCTGGACAATGTGATTATGTTATTCGAATACCTATTCTTAATAATTCATCCATTCAGCATATACTGAGCACTTGCTGTGAATAGTCCTTGTACCAGATGCTTGGGATACAGAAATGAACGGTAAGTAAGATGGCAGCTTTTGGGGAAGACAGATTGGAAGCAATAATACAACAAACGACAAGTCCAGGGGCTTGCACAGGGCTCACTGGGGGCCCAACGGAGGAGTGACCTAATGAGAGAAGATTTTGTGTTTCTCCCTAAGAGATTTCTAAGAAATATGAAACCCTATCAAACTTTTCAATGCATATGGAAATACTTTGTGAATCCCTATGCAATAGTAACTGTATTATTTTCCTCTTTTCAGCAAGTTTTTGAGGTATACTTTACCGACAACAAAATGTGAGGTTTTCTATATGCATAAATTGATGAGTTTTGGCAAAGGTAAACGCCTGGTCTTTAATGGTTAATATGTTTGTTTCCTGCCCATAAAATCTTTGCCTATCTCTTTTTTATCATTCTTTTTTTCATCATGAGAAGTGTACTCTTTAATCCCCATCACCAGCTTCCCCCATCCTCCCATCCACCTCCCCTCTGGTAACCACCAATTCATTCTCTTTAGTTAAGAGTCTGTTTCTTAGTTCTCTCTCTCTTTTCCTTTGCTTGTTTATTTTGTTTCTTAAATTCCACATATGAGTGAAATCC
Source organism: Taxidea taxus jeffersonii (assembly GCA_003697995.1). NCBI lineage: Eukaryota > Metazoa > Chordata > Mammalia > Carnivora > Mustelidae > Taxidea > Taxidea taxus. The sequence goes on from ML111665.1 coordinate 56,045, forward strand.
TATGATATTTGTCTTTTCTGACCAACCTATTTCACTTAGGATTATACTCTCTAGCCCCAATCATGTTGCTGCAAATGGCAAGATTTCATTCTTTTCTTTACAGCTGTGAAATGTTCCATTACATGAACCACATCCTCTTTATCTGTTCATCTGCTGATGGTCACAGCTACTTCCATCGTTTGGCTATTGTAAATAATGCTGCTATAAACATCAGGGTGCATTGGTCCCATTGAATTAGTGTTTTGTATTTTTTGGGTAAATGCCCAGTAGTGTGATTCCTGGATCAAAGGTAGTTCTACTTTTAATTTTTTGGAGAACCTCCATACTGTTTTCCACAATGGCCGTACCAGTTTTTCACTGCCACCGATAGTGCAAGAAGGTTGCTCTTAGCCCACATCCTCACCAACACCTGTTGTTTCTTGTGTTGTTGAGTTTCGCCATGTTGACAGATGTGAGGTGGCATCTCATTGTGGTTTGGATTTGTGTTGCTCTGATGATCAGTGATGTTTAGCATCAATGCATGTTCTGTTGGCCATCTGTAGGTCTTTGGAGAAATGTCTGTTCATGTCTTCTGCCTATTTTAATTGGATTATTTGTTTTGGGGTATTGAGTTGTATCAGTTATTTATATATTTTCGATACTGACCCTTTATTGGATATGTCATTTACGAATATCTTCTCCTATTCAGTTGGTTGCCCTTTAGTTTTGTTGATTTTTTTCCTTCACTGTGCAGAAGATTTTTTAATTTTGTTGTAGTTCCAGTAGTTTATTTTTGCTTTTCCCCCACCTTGCCTCAGAAGACATATCTAGAAAAATGTTGCTACAGTTGATGTCATAGGGATTACTGTCTGTGCTTTCTTCTGGGACTTCCATGAAATCTCTGTTTACCTTAAGACTGTGAAGTCTTTCTTTTAAAAGTTTTATAATTGGAGATTTTACAATTAGATACATGAACCATTTGGAGTTGAAATAAGTGGTCAGAAACATGCAAAGGTAAGAATAAGGAATAACAGTTCAAAGCAACTAATTTGTATTCTTATGAGATATCTTCCCCACTGCTCTCCCCAAGACACCAGGAAATCCATCATTAGAATGTTATTCCTTTGGCTAAAGCCCTGCTATCTTAGGATGGATACCAACCTACAATGATTTCAGACATTGCCATTTTAATATAAATTAATTTATTTATTCCTTGGCAGAATGTCCAAACTTTTTTTTTTTTAGGTGCATCATCCTGAATAAACACAAAATGCTGCTATTTTGTGTGAAGAGATTTCCAGAATAAGAATCTGTAAGTAGATGCATAGAAAGAGGAGGAGCACAGGAAGCAGGGAGAGAAAGGAGTTCCATAACCAGTCTTTGACTCTGGCATCCTGAGTTTTACTCATTCCCAAACATTCCCATTTTAAGTTATACTGTTACTATCAGGGGTCACCCATCAGTATTGTCCTTATCCAGGCTTTGAGATTGGTCCTGTTGGACTGCTCTCTCCCTGACCCCAATAGGGGGTTCATGCTGATGTGGAACAATTGAGGGAAATGAATGCAATCCATTGAAATGGTGCATGGGGTGGGTTGAGCCTTTGTAGTCAGAAGTTGCCAACCCATCACAGCACCTGGAGAGTCAGATCCAACCCTGGTCTAGGAACAAGGTGAAGGCAATTTGGGGAGGTGACAGAGTGAAGGAAGTTGATACCTGAGATAGTCCAATTGATGGTCTGAGAATCAAGATTAATGCTAGAGAAAGTTAGGGGCTAAATGTTTTGTGTACACTGCTCAGTCCAAAACCCTTACAGTATGTGACACAAAATAGGTATTTAATAAGCATTTTTTGAATGACCAGGTGAGTTATAGATAGAATTAAATGGTTCTAAGTTGCATTTCTGATGGGGCATACAGATACCATGTAACCATGGGGGAGATGGTGCTGTTCTTGAGTGAGGACCCAGGGGATAGACTCATGGCCAAAATACAATAATTCCCCTTGGTCCTCTTAAACACAATTTCTGTCTGCTGTCCATTTTTCCAAAAGAATATTTATTAAGAGATAAAAGTAAGAAAGTGAATCACCGAAGCGAAGCAGAAGATTCCTCCACACTCCCACCCTTCATTGTGTTTTTCTAACTGGTCATCAAGCCCTATATATCTTCTGTCTCCTTAACATATTTCCCAGTTGGCTCACCATCATCTCCCCATGGCCGAGTATCCTCCAGTCTTCTTTCCATGTTGTTGGCAAAATCGTCCATCTTAAACTTGAATGCAGATGTGTCCTTGCATGGCTTCATCCTCCCCAGAGTTGAGTGAGGAAACTGCTGGCAAATTCTCAGTGTTTGCTTTTGAGTTCTCTCTAGAAATAGGAGGAGGACACATAGACACTGGGGATCAAGATGTTTCCCAGACTTTCTTGCACTAAATGTGGTCTATCGAGTATATTTTGGCAACTGACCCAAAAGAGAAGAGTTGATGGCAGATTCTGAAACATGATGCCATTGACCTTTTTCTTTCTTTCCCCTTCCTCTTTCTTCCAAACCAATAGAGGGATCCCAGGAATTAGAACCAGGGATTGAGGGACGCCTGGGTGG